>JAGDQP010001516.1:67546-120961 GCA_022664845.1 Lepisma saccharinum
ATATATAAATTTCATACTTTGTCTCTCATAATTTTTTATTGTTGTCTAGTATTTGAGTACGGTGTTCAAACAGAGTGAAACGTTTGTAATGATTTTTTCCACAGAAATACAGTTTATTATTTGGCTTAAAACTAATGTAATTATAATCCCATTTTGCATGGAAATTAGAGATAGTCAATTAAAACGTTGCTGCTACAATTTCATCTCAATACTTCTAAATTTCAATTAACAAGTAAAATTTCAATAAATATTATTTTCATCCCGCAAAATTCTGTATATGAACAGCCAACATGAAGTAAGATATATATCTTGATTCAATATAATTAAAAGCAACGATGTCAAGAATATTCTTTCATAGCGTGCAATATTAAAAATAAAAAAAAACTGAGACATTTCTGGAGAAAAGTAGACAACTTTAGCTGCCTGTAATTTTTTCGAGTAACTCGGCTAATTAAACACAGCTACATCACAGGCTTTAAGAAAAGTTAAAAATAAAAGCCTAAAGCGAGATTTGAGCACGGGTTCTTAAGTAACAAGTCTATAGCGTCTTTGTGACTGGACTAGATTACCACTGAAGGAATCAGTATATCAAAACAGTATAGAAAACCATAAATACGTTAGCCGAACCCCGAAAACATCAACAATATTTCTTTCACGGCTTACGCCATCTTTTAATCACTTTTTCTATTTGTTAAGTAAGGAAACGCAATCCCCATTCACTGAGAAAATTTCTCAATTCTATTAAAATAAGTGATTAAAATGGCAGCAGCCAACACTTGATATAGCAAACACTATGGTATGTTATTACGAAAAGAATTATTTTTCACTTTCTGCGCATGTGCGACAATCACATTGGGACGGGAACACTCCAACCACTAATAGACATTTCTCGGCATTTTTAACTGACGCTTTTCCGCTATAGCAGGATTATTGCAAATACTTACATTTATCTGGAACAATACTAGATATCAAACAGTGTTACCAATGTTTTTTACAGTGTGGAAATGCATGAATTATACGTGCATGAAACCTAGTGCTAATTAGGAGTAGAAGACTTAATAAAAGATATGGGTCTAATTAAGTTTGTGAATGATGTGGTTTTTAAAATAAAGCCAGAAAAGTGGCATCACGAAAGTTACCTAAAGGCCATTCAAAGCCTGAAAGTGCATTTCGTAATGTATTTTCTATTTTATACATAGTTGTACATTAACATACATGCGTGTGTGTTTTATTCTGTGTTTAACCTTTTTAATTTCGTGTTATTTTCGTGTATATAAAGCAATACGATGGCGCAAATATTTGGCAAACGGAATAAACAAATGGCAGAAACGCAACTCGCTATTTATTTGCATAATAACTGAATTGGGGGAAAAAAATTGAGTATCGAAGTTAAATGAGCTGAAGTAGATCTTATAATTAATTATTGTTCCGAAATCCATGATCATGTGAAATCTGTATGTTCGTTACATAGGCTGTAATATAATACGTGTTGGTGTTGTAATCGTCATAGATTTCTGATTTGTCGAGTTATTGTTTATGAAGATACAGAATATGTGTGAAATGTAAAACTCTTTGACTTTTAGTGGTTGGTAACACTGATTTTCTTACACTTGATGTTCAGAAGGAAAGAATATAACCACACACAAAGAAGACTAAAGGAAAAGGTCAAACCATTTCCCATAGAAAGACATTTTCTCACTTTTCACGGTCTGCTCATACTATATATATATATATATATATACGAGTATGAAGAAGGTTTGGTGAAGGGGTCATTTTTACGATATGGACGACATGGTTTCTCTTCCTTTCAATTTCTTTCTGCCTCTTTTACCAATTTCTGACAACTCCACTCCGTCACCCACACACACATACTCCCTAACTTGGCGAAATGTCTCCCTGCTGCCGAATCAAGACAGAAGAAAAGAACGATTCCCATCCATGACCTGACAGAATCGATATATACTAGAGAACAGGGAATATCCCGTTGATCATTCAACAAGAAAGAGTATTTTGCCGAAAAACGAACGAAAATATTCAATCCGCTGATTTTGCTATATATGGTTTCTTGCTGCTTTTCCATTCTCCATCCTTTCCGATTCAACTGGGAGAGTAGCCTTTGCAACACACAATCCTCGACAATGACTTTCTTCCAACAATCAAAGTGGCTTTGTTACTTAGTTTTTATTTACTTTTTTTTCATTCCCTCGTTCTTGCTTGTAGTGCAAGTGTGTCATAAAAAGAGATTGCGTAACATTGGAAGGCTGAACAACGAAATGGTTGTCCTCGATAAGATGTCTGGTGGTCAACGTTGGTTGAGGTCCGTTTTTTTTTTGTGTGTGTATTTCGATCGGAAATAGAACTGTTTTCCCTTGCCTTGTATCTTTTTTTTTGACAAGGTAATAGTTTGAATTTTGGTAAAAAGGAAGAAAGTTCAGTAATGGCAGATAGATCTTTCGATTGGATTTCTTTCCTGAGGACTGTCTATTCTTATCGTATATACACTAAATGAAACTAAGCCTGCTGTTTGTTTTTAGTGATTTGCAGATAGACTTACTATTAATAACGTCCAGCGATTTGTTAACAAATTACTGAAGATTATTTATGGTACAGTGGGGGAAATACGCCCACCTAAGGAAAGCTAGTTATATCTCAGAATCTTAAAAGGGATCGGCAGGGAAATCATATTACAAGGTTAAAAACAAATACAGAGAATTGACATTTATGAATGGTTAAGGAAATATTGAATGAAAAAGTCTACGCTTTAAAATTGACGTCATCCCAATGACCACAATGACCAAATGTCCTCAGAGTTTGATGGAATAAGGACGTTAGAGAAGTTACGCCCCCCTTGGCATTGTTATTAAAGTATTTCTACCTAGTAAGCAGAAGAGTACTCTTACTTTCAGAGACAAAAAGTGCATATGCCCTTCGAAGGAATAATGACTCACATAGTATATAAACGCTAATCAGTTGTGTAACATTTACAGGTAAACATCCACAGCTCGAGTCAGTTCCTTTACATCATGCCAAAGGTGTTCCATGGTATTAGAACTCGGAGAGTGGTGGGACTATTCTGAGCGTTGAACTGACTGGAATGATATTACAGTTATGTCCTATAAATATTGGCCTGAGTCAGAGATACCTAAAGGTCAATTAAGTAAATTCAATTCTATTCGTACCAATAACAGACCAATGACACCTAAAATCTCATTTTGTTGTCGGTACATGAAGTCTATGAACGATTGCAGCTGACCACCAAGAAGTCACTTGTAGCAAGGAGCTGCGGAGATGTTTCAAGACGTGTGAGACCTGTTGTCCCATACTAGCTCTATATCAAGGTAATCCTACCACTAACCTGAACGATTCAATCTTTCTGCAAGCATGTCCACTGCTAGAAAAGTGTCGTGAACTACCTCCTCCGTTAGACCATAAAAGGCAAGGAACAGTATTCACTCCTTGTGCATATGGCTATAGGGTCCTTTACACGTTTGTGATTAGATATAACCATCCAACATTGAAGTTTTTCGAGTGACTAGCAGCTCTATGACACTTAATTTTTGTCGGACATTAACAATGCGTACTGTACCGTAGCTAGTTTGCATTTCGTGGCTTATGTTTGAATAATGCAGTTGTTACTAGCGTCGAAAATTATCTTCTATGTTTCATGAACGTGGAATTTTGTGATATTCCATTAGTGTTGCTTTCTTTCGAGGAGCAGTGTTTTGTTTTTAAGGCATAGTTTGTCACAAATACACGAGTAAAGTTCAAATACAAATTCATTCTAGTAAAAACTATTTTTTTCGAAGTATGTTTATTCTTTAAACCGGGGAGACAAATAGCCGGGGAAGCTTCCCGGAAACCGGTTTGTCTGTGTCTGAATGGTCACCCCAGAAAACGTTGCCTCCAAACCGGAATCGTGGATGTGAGTAACGTTCCAGCATTTGGTCTCCCTGTGACTGGGAAAACCTTATACCCTATGCAGCAAATGCCAGGTTCGACACTCTATGGGGATTAGTGCGAAGCAAATGGTAGACATAGAGAACAAACGGGCTGTTGACACTATAATTCTGTAAATAACATGACACAGGTTCTCTTAAAAGTTTATTTTTATCAGGCAAATTTACATAACAGGCCCAACCATAACTGAAGGACAAAATAGATCCCTCTAGCAACAATAATTAATCAACTTAACATTACGTGTTTAGATCTCCACTTATCAGAAACTGGGGATCGGACGGGATTTTCGAGCTTCGTACCTCTCCAAGCTGACAGTGGTGGCGGATCCTGGGTTACTGGCTGACTCTAAACGATCCAAGCATTGCTCCAGCAAAGATGGCTATAGATAATTGGCAGCCCAAGACCTGGCTTGGCTTGAACTAGGAATCAGCTTGCAGCTGTGGATCGGAGACGACCTGGGTCATAACAAATTCGATCTGTCTACTACGTCTCTGTCGGCGTTTCTCGGACTCCCTCTCTGCCTGTCCTTCTCTGCCCTCATGTCCTGCTGGCTCCGTTATCTATTCTGTTTACAAGATTTCAAGGAATGCCTTCAGGGTTTGCTTGTGGTGCGTCGATAATATTTCCCGTCTGAGTAGTTTCCAATGGTGTAATTAGAAATATGTTTGCGCCTTAGTCTACAATATTGAGAGGAAAAAAAAGATGTAGATTTTGTTTTATGAAGAAAGATATCATGTTTCAAATGATTACGTGAAAAATGGTTATCTATCTTTGCTACGTCCTATTACCAGATGTAGAAGCCCAGAGTAAAGAAACACAGTTTATAATGTTAGTCTTAAGAGGTCCTACATACACATCCCAGATACTAGTATTCATGCAAATGAATCAATAAACTTCTCAACCTACCCAAATAAGAGTCTACTAATTTATAGAATGAAATGTGCGTCGATCATCAGAGGTAAACGATATCTCGTTGCAACCATAGGATTGGTAAAACTCCACTAACATAATTTCCCAGAAAGGTAGGTTATCTGATGTATCGAGGGAAACCTCTTGAAATCTCTATTAGATAACACATAAAATTTTAGTTATATGGTTGCATGTGGCGGTAAAGACGTTTTAGATAATTATATATAATTGCACACTTACCTGGAAATAATTAAAATGACAACCGTAACTAGTACTATTTTATACTCTGAGAACTTAGAAAAAATCACAAGATTGTTTGTGTTCGAACCATCAAGGATGGTTTTGAAAGCAGTTACGTGGAACGCCTTTTGGAACTTTTTGACACACATGCCTGGTTCTCTATTGCTGGACAACAGGGGAAAAAATCTTGTATTGTTACTTTATCTAAATTCTAACACCTATCGATGTTTCAAGGCGCTTTTTTTCACCAAACTTGATAGAGGAATACGGTACATCAAGAAACCACCAGAAAGCATGATTAAAAGTGCTTTCGTCCATAAAGGCAGACGCAGTAGCCGAAAGTTTGGTTCATAATAATAAGCATTTATAGTGTGATCTAAGTAGGAAAACACACGTTTATTTATAAAATGTATGTAATAATGGAAAACAAATGCACAATAATGAATATTGGGTAAATGCGCTATTTAGTGGGTATGTTTGTAATGGACGCCATTTTGAAGTCGGCCATTTTCAATCTTGCTCGATTGTTTTTAATAGGAAGGGGATTATGTAACATATCGATCTGGGCTAAACTTTTGTTAGAAATACATTGATGCAAGTCAGTTTTGCCGTAAACTTATTTTTGAAAGAGAGAATGAGATGTGACATTAGTATGCATATTTGATTGAAAAGTCCAGAAATGCTCTTATTTTTGAAGCACTGCAAGATACGAAAACCCAGTGTACAAGCATTCAGTACTGGGTAGGTGGTTCCTAATACTAATTACTTGGGCATTGAGATTTCATATCTTGCACTGTTTCAAAAATAACAGAGTATTTCTGGACCATAGGTAGGCGATCACCAGACTGTACTTCTCTGATGGCCGGTAATTTTACATGCTCCATTTTGATTTATGAAGAGGTCTTGGGTAAACAACTTTTGGAATACCCTATTTACATTGTTAGATTATTTATTTATGCATGCCAATTAGTCGTACAAGGTCCTTCTTCCATTCATAAAATTTACTTATAGCATTTGGGTAGGAATAGCTCACGTTGAACGTAGGATTTTAGACCGAATACTTGTTAATACTTTAGTTCCCCTTAGGTAGGTTTAGCATACGTCCTGGCTTAATCGGAACAGTTTCGGGTTTTGAGAAAATGTCCCGTCATCTAGGCTGGTTTCGCGTTTTGTCCCGCTGAGACGAAAAGTATTGCAAAATACGAAACCGACCATAACATCTCCTCAAAAACCGGTACTGTCCTGGTCAAACCGTAACGTTGTGTGATTTAACAATTTAAGATGTGCGTGAGTTAACAATTTGAGGATGTTGAAGGTGAGGACACTGGGTGACATGAACTGATTGAATTTTTCATTGACTTACGTTTGATTAGAAGAGTTTACCTCCTAAGGATGTTATCCATTTTGCGTGTCAATATTAATTTCGAACCACTATGTACACCGGAACTCAAACCTGGGTATTGTTGAATAGAAGACAAGAGAATAGTGTAGTTCAACATTTCTTTGAATTGCATATGAATTCTTCAGATCAGGCCTAAATACTATTTCTCGAACAAGTTCTTGATAAAAGGCACAACATTGGCCTTTTCAGTTACGGTGAGGCTGATGGTTTTCGTTTCACATCATTGTCGACTGCTTTGAATGTTCGTAGATTCAGTGTGAGCTCTCTTTATATCTTCTATATGAGAGGAACACTTCTGTAATGGTGATAGCCTGTTTGATTATCATCTTGCTGTCCTGTCCTATACCCTCTGCCTATATTATTTAAAATCCATATTATAAAAATTAACATTTATTGTGAACCCACTTACATATTTTGAAAATTTCATCCTGGCCCACATTATCTTTGATACGATTAGTTCCAATGACTTATGAAGTGACCCTCGTATACATGGAGAAATTTAGATAGATTTGCATCTCAATTGCAACCCTAAGGAATTATTAAAAGATGTTCCTTGTCTATGATGTGGTTTTTACAGCACAATTTTGCGGCTCTTAGCTTTAGAATTTAAGTTCCTTTTAGGCAACGGTCTCAAGAAAGTGATTTGTGTGTGACACAGAAAGCTTGCTACATTTTGAGATCATGTTCCTCCAAGCTGATGGAGACCTCTGCTGGAGGTAATTTAATTTCATTAGGGCCAGACGGGGGCGCTGACAACAAGATTGAGGCGAGACTCTTCAACGAAATGATCTCTCTGTCTTTTTCCTTCCTCCACTTTCCGCTTCGACGCAATTTTAGGCAAACGATGAAGTAATGTATAAATGGAAGGAGACTTTCCGAGCTGTGACGTCACAATTCCTACTCTTTCCCCCTGAAGACGGAAACTACGAAATATGTTAGTGCACACTCTCGAAGTTAGGCAAGAAGAAGCCCTCGTGCTAGGATGACGACAGAACGATTTTGCAAATTCTCACTCCTTGAAGGGAGGATTTCCAACTTCAACTTTCTGTCCTCTTCCACCACCAACCCCGCACTTGGCAGTTGCCCAAGGTACAGAAATCAGAGGAAGGACTACTTCCTGGTCCAATCGACTTGCAAATTTGACTCAATTGGAAGTTCTACACTTGCGACATGAATTCGGATAGATTTAGAACGTAAAGGTAAACGTATTTTCCAATAGCGAAGAGTTTGGTTGAACATTACGTGAAAAAATAATATCTTTGTCTAAGAGTGAAATGATCTAATATGGCTGTAAACCTAATTTCGTTCACTGAAAGTAAAATATATCTTTCTTATTTTAGTTTCAGTTGGAAAGAACGGAATGTCAGATTACACTTTTTCTACAGTACAGTTCCGTTTAAGCGTGAACAAATTGTTATGACAGTTTCAACCCAATACACAAAAAATACTTGCTTTTGTGCTCTATACTAGAACAACAGTTATTTCTTTAAGATGTCTTGGGAGTCACAACTCCACGTTTTTAGATTTTTTTTAAAATATTGGTAAAATGAAAACCAGTTTTGAAATTTGCAAAATACATTCCAATAATACTTATAACTACTCATGAAACGAACTAATTCGAATTTTAAAAGGGAATTTATTAGCCGAGAAATTTGAAAGCCCATAACTGGGTAAAATTACAATTGTGAATAATTCAGATACGTATTTTTAAGTATTTTCCAAACAATAGTGTTGTCACTTTTCACTTTTGTGTTATTTTTTTTTTAAAGAAGACGGTTTAGGAATTCCGCCAGTATTTTCAGTTTCGTGGGTAGAAAGTCAAAATTGGGAGAGTGTAAGTGGAGTTTTTGCATGGTTTAATCGATTTTTGACTCCCAAAATTTTAAAGTTGGAAATGTTGTCGAGAATTTTGGAGGATGACACCCCAAAGAGGGGAGGGGTCTGGCTTAATTACTGGACGGTTGTATTGAAACCACTTAAGAGACTTTAAATACAACTTGGATGGCTCTTCAGATTGGACATAACAGAAAAAGAATAACAATAGAAAAGAATATAAAACATATTTTTAAAGACATATTTTTCTTAAATAATTCGTACTGAAAAGTAAAAATAATTTTGTTTATGCACGACTAAAATTAAAAGCATGGGGCTCGTTCTCATATACAGTCATTTCATAAGTTTTTGAATTGGCACGCTTTATGCTTTTCGTTTTAGACATGCATAAACATTTTTTTTGTTTACTTTTTAGTATGAATTGATTAAGAAACATATGTCTTTTAAAATCATTTTATTATTTTTCTTCGAGTTATTTCGGTGTTCATACACTTTTTCTCAAGCTAATGTAGTGTGACCCAAATCCTAAAGTGTTCTGCAACCAGTCTAACGCAACGTCGTTGCAGACTAGTATTTATTTTACGCTAAAGAAGTCCATATTAAAAACATATTAAAATATGCTTAAAAATATATTATAAATATATAGAAATATATGAATATAACAATGTAATATTGTATTGTCACCCAACTTACGTCGCTGTGCAAAATTTCATTATTGTATGACGTCGGGAAATGAGTTAAATTAACGTTGCAAGATTTGAAGACACCACGAACCATTGTGAACTAAAGAAAATAATGTAAAAATTGACCTTCGCTTTATTGAAGGTCACAACAGTGGCCTGGTGCGATCGAAGGGAACCTGATAAGGAAACCTTATTCAAGTTGGGCTTACTCACAATGTTTCAAATTTTGAACCAATTCCAAATCTCTTTCATAACATTTCTGATCATATCTGGTGACAGGTTGCTGAAACGTTCGTGTACCTAAAGATTACATGCTGTAAAAACCTCAAATTAATTTACTAATATGCAAACGCGTCAAAACAAGATTAAATTTTCACATATGATCGTGTATAATTTGGTTCGCGGACCTCACATTGTAAACCACTGTGATTTTAGTTCTATTGTGACGAAAGATGATTAACTGAAAGGCAAGGTCAGTACTCCAGTCGTTACCAAGAAGTTTTCCAAGAAATATGAAATGAATTAGATGGCGAGGAGAAAGGTTAGAAAACACGAAAAGAGAGAAAAGAAACCTTTTGAAAGAAAAACTTCTTGAACTGCAAGATTAAGAAGAAAAAGTAATAGAACAGCGCCATTAACATTGATTCAGAATGACAAGGTCACTCTACAATGAATTACTTGGAATAAATCAGAATAATGTACTCACAGAAGGAGTAGGAAGGAGTAATCGAAGAAGGCCGAAGAAAGAAAATGTACTTCGGAACTGAACGCCAGATGTCTCCGCCTGCTACCGAGATTGAAACCCAAAACTTTTTCGTACTTTTGCACGTTGTGCACCCTATTTCTTTTACCTGATATATTTCAATTCCTTTTTCGGTCCGACAAACATCCAGAACAGCCCGACATATACTTAGAATAAACTTTTCTTGTTTTGCCAAAGTTACTTCTCAAGAAGAGGAAAATACATAAAAACTGATATGTAACAATTGAAAGTAGTAATTTTGTTTGTTCATACTTCATACTTAGGACTTGGTTTCTTTGCTGCTGTATTGAATCGTTAGTAATATTATTGATAAGCTCGATGTCTTCTAACGACAAGATTTAGGGCTGCCAACTGTCCCGAATTGACCGGGACTGACCACAAACGCGCTTCTCATCAGAAAAACAAAACAAAAAACAACTTCTATCGGAGTTGCCCAAGGTTGACAAAATGTCATCAGCCATTTTAATCTTAAAAAGACTCTACTACAAAATTACTAACGATAGAAAATACTTAATACCAAAATTTGGGTGTGTCATTGATATTATTCAGTCATATAGCACAATAAATTGAACAGTGATGGTATCGGCCAACGCCATCTTGAATTGTGGGAGTTGTCTAAGGGTGACCAGGTGTCACAATCCATTTTCGTCTCAAATAGACCCTACTTAAAAGTTATCAACAATGAAAGATGTTTATACAAAAATTTCGGGTTCAGGGCAAAAACCGCGTTTGGCTGCCGGACTATTAGGTTCAAAATATTTCATGAATTAATTTAATTAGTGCAATATAGAAAAGCTTCTCTTGTTATGAAAGACAATCAGATTCTACTTTTTCAAGTCAATAGTCTTTCTCGACTACGTCACAAAATCGTATTCCAGACACACGCCGATCATAATAGTAAATACGGTCATAAGACAACGTTTAAAATGGCGGCGTCCTATCGGGGATCGTGAAAAGAAATCAACCGAACCTGACCTTAATAACCTTCACTAATCGTTCCTAGCACGCTTATTATAATATAAGAATGTTTTTGACAGGAAAAGTGAAGAAGAAAATAGAATTTTGCATATTACAATTACGACCGTATTTTACTATTATGATTCGTGGCTTTTCCAGACAAAGCAGGCCAATGCGTGAGATGGCAGCACCAGTTCCTTTTTGATAATATGGGTAGTACACAGAGTTTTATTTCTAGTTTTATTCTGTGGCCAGTTCGTGGTAAGGCGCAGGCGCATGTTACGAGTTGTCGAGAATAGGCCTCGAAGAGAGAGACTTTACCTTTACCCCCAACTTTTTAATAATAATAAGTAGAGATTCGTTTTAATATTACTGTGTTACAGAAACAGTTCCCCTTGTGCTTACAGACTTGTCAAGTTTCGTATAGTTATTTCGTAGACCAACAAAACTTTACGTGGGTTTTCTTCGGGTACCTCCGTTTCGTCCCACTTTCTTCATTCCACCAATCATTCCAGCGTCATCCATTCGTCCTGAGCCAAGGCTACCTAAAAGCTTTAAAAATTCAATTAAAATTGTTTTTTAAAAAATTCGTAACCGTATTACACTATTCAAGGTGATCATATAGTTTTCCTCGGGATTTATTGTCCCTTCAACGAACATGTACCATGTGTTTGCTAAACGTGTTCCTAATACCTCTTTTGTTTTGTGAAAGTAGTATTTTCCCACTACAATAACTTATGTTGTACACCTTCGAAATTACGAATGCTATTCCAGAATTAGTTTCGATGTGGATTTACCGACTTAACTGTTGTTTCGGTGTGTTGTAACCCATTAATATTCTTGTAAGATTCCATGTTATTTTGCATATGGTGTGAAATGAATGCCAAAACCTACAAATTTCATGGATAAAAAAGTTACAATGTAGCTACGATACAACAAGAAATGTACCATATAAATAATTCTGTACGTTGATCCATTGTTCATAAGTTTCGATTTACAATTCTTTTGTTACAACAACATTCTTCCTCTCTTGTTACTGCAATCTGTTGAGCAGAAGTTGCATTCACACTTAAAATACCCAAGACACTACAGGTAAAATGGCACATATTAAGAAACGGTTTCTTAAAAGTGAAAAAAAAAATCAAATCCTATCTGTGCACCAAGAAATAGTTATTCCAGAAATGAGATATTAGAATTCCCCTTTAATTGAAAATGAAGGGATACTGATTTGAAAATCAAACCAGTAATCTTATATCCAAATCGGCATGTTCTCATGAAATCAGAGGAGAATGTTGATATATTTATGAGAGAATGGTTTCTCGGTCCACAGATAAAGACTTTGTTTTCTCAATTTTAAGAAATCTTTTTTTTTTTTACAGTATCTGCATTAAAACATTATGTATTATATAAATTGCTTATGATTTGCTATAAATATATCTAGAACACATTTTTATACATAAACGGAGCAAGGAAGAAATAAAATAATTGTGAACGCCATTTTGGTTCATAATTGATCTATGCTTTGAAAATACATTTTCGACTGTATCTGTAGTTATTGCGATTAAATGACACCATTATGTAGCCTCTCACATGCAAACTTTGTTTGTCATTAACACGTATTAAAATGTCTTTGTTTTCTTTGCAGCTTGGGTTCTTGGCTGGTGGATGTGCAAATCTGTTCCCTACATTCAAGGAGTTTCGGTGGCTGCATCGGTGTACAGTCTTATAGCCGTTTCCTTGGACAGGTGTGTATACTGTATATTCCTTTAATAATTCATTATCTTTCCCATTACATTTAAATCGTAACTACTGTTTCGCCTTGTAAGTAATGTGGCTTCCACTATGGCGTAAATCAATGCCATGCAACGGGCAAATAACGAACTACTATACCAATGCTATGAGACGAGCGCTGTATGTAATGATTCATTGTGTATCGTGCAATGAAGCGTGATCGGTTTGTGGCAAGTTCTGTGGCAGTAAGTTCCAGTAAGGACATTCAGCTACCGTAACGGCACCAGACATCAATGCCGTATATGTTTACGGGACTCTTGATGTCCGAAAATGTCACAGATCGTTTACAAAATACCATTCTGAAAACATAGACTCGCTTGCATGTCACGGCAGGGGCGACACCGCCAGCTAAGAGGTGACGCTCTACGAGCAGCTCCTGCCGAAACGGTTAAAGAATTGGTTACAGTATTGGCTTCGACCATCATCATCAGGATATTGGTTATGTGTCCAAAATGGATCAATTAGTTGACACACAGCAGAATCATCCTCATGTGGACATTTGCAGTGCCCTATTGACTCGTGACAGAAGGGACCCATTTCTGGACAGAATGATGACGAGAAATAAGAAAAGGATAATTTATAGCAACTTAAACGCAAACGTCAGTCAGCCCCCAAATTTGTGGTAGCAGCAGCGAGAAAACAAACGAGAATCAACCCGGATAAAGTGATGTTATGTATTTAGTGAGATTGACGTTTTGAATTCCATTTTGAATTCATGGCATCGAACCATACAATTACAGCAAGGATTTGTTGTCAGTGGCTGGAACGACTATGGACTGCGCTGATGGATACGTCCTACACTGGTCGATCGCAAAGATATGCTAATCCACGGATATAGCGCTCATCCACACACGGCAAGAATAACATGTGGGAAACTGCATAAATTTGTATGGGAGAAAACTTTCCACCAACCATATTAACCGAACCTGGTGCCTAGAGATTCTAGTCTCTTTCGTATTCTTCAAAACTATCTTAAAGGAAACGTATAGAACTAGTTAACATATGACAGAAGGCTGTAGATTGTAGAATGAGAACTCGATTATTGTGGTGACTGAGCGTTGTCCTAGGTATGTCTTTGTTTTATTCTTTATAGTAGCCCAAAACACGATATTAGTTGTGGACAAAACCATCAATATAAGGAACGATCGAGCAACAGCATCGACAAAATAACATTTCATTTACCTCTTTGAAAGCAAATAGCGTATCAGAAGTATGTACAAGATTCCAGAGTTAATGGCAGTAACATTTTTATCCCAATCCCGGTGAAATGTTGCTTGATTGGCGAACATAGGTGTTATGAACATAGCAATGAATATAGTTTTTAATAGCTCTCGTTCTTTAGTTTGTTATTGACCCTGGTTAAGAAACAAGAAAAAAGTTGGTAAGCTGAAAAACAAGCCTGCATTCTGTCATTACCGAAGCTGGTGGACAAAAGTAAAAGAGTGAAACGTTATTGGGAAGGGCAGGTTTCTACATAAACTCTCCGTGAAACAAAAACACGCAAATAGAAGACGGGGAAGTTGATTTAAAAAATTGGATTCATTTTTTTTAAATGTGATTATTTAAAGAAAAGATAAAAAAAAACTTTTGAAGGACATCCTTTTCTTGAAGAACTCATGCTAAAAAGAGACAAATAATTTTGTTACGCATGATAAAAAAGAAAATCATGGGGCGCACTCTCATATAGAGTCACTTCATAAATTCTTGAATTGGTAAGCCCTTTTTTTTGTCTTTAGTTATGCACAAACAAAATTATTTTTCACTTTTCAGTACGAATTGTTTAAGAAAGCTCTTTAAAGACGTTGTTTAAAGTATGTCTTTAAAACGTTTTATTATTATTATTATATTTTGGAATGGTTTCGGTGTTCGGATATTTTTTTTCTCAAGCTAATGTTTTGGAACCCAAATCCTTAAATGTTCTGCAACCAGCCAAACGACAGATCGTTGCAGGCTAGTATTTACTTTAGGATAAAGAAGTCCATGTTAAGAAGAAAAAATAAATATGCTTTTAAAATATGTAAATATATAGAAATGTATGAAAGTAACAATGGAATATTGTATTATCACCCGACTTACATCACAATGCAAAATTTCATCATTGTTTGTCGTCGAGAAATGAGTTAAACTAATGTTGCGCAAGATTTGAGGACACCACGAACCATTCTGAACTAAAGAAAAGAATGTAAAAATAATCATGCTTCAGGAGCTGAAAAAATAATCCGGAAACTTTGCACCCTATCTGCTACTCTGTAGCAAAACAATGCTCAAGTTTTTACAGAAATTAATTATGTGTACACCCAATGACAAAAATAACACCATTAAAGAAACGGATCCAATGACAACGTATAAGTTCAAATACTAAAGTAATATCCTGAAGGAAAATTATAGCGTTAATTTATACATTAGTGTGTCTGTGGACGTGAAGATGAAGGCAATAGTGGAACTCTGAAGACTGAAGGGTAGATATTGAACATTCCAGTCTGACATAACAGAGTGCATATTATATATAATTACTATATGAAAGCGTTGTAGTGACACCGTATTGAAAACGGGCAAGTAAATGCAAGTCGATGAGTGCCAATTTGAAGTCAGTTTCTCTCTGTCTACTGCTTTCTTTTAAATTCTAGCGTTGCAGTACTTATAGTGCAAAAGTACCGTAAGGAAACTCTGTAATCTTACAAGATCGAACCACTGCGTTTCTACTAGTAATCACGAATGCTTCGCGGTCCCTTCTTAGCATTTCAGACACTAATATCAATTTTTATAAAATAGGTTGGCAACACTGACAACTGGGTGCTTGGGAGCAGGGACACCTACAGTATGTTAATATTTTGTCGAATAATGATCATGCCAAATTTGATGCAGTTAGGCATAATGGAATGAAATAAATTTGAACACTTGAATTAAAAAAAAATAGTTATTATCACTGAACCAGAGCACCAATAAAGATGGTTTCGGGGCTCTGACCTAGTCTGAGAAAAACCTTTCCAACAATTTCACTCAGTACAGCTTGTGTTTGTTGAGATTTACGTTTTGGACACGGACGGACTGAGCAGGATTCTAACGTTCCCTTTTTGTTAGCTTTTCTATCAACGGACCGCAAAACGGCCAACCAGAAAAATAAAGTCAGTTTATCTCTATCTATATGAGGTGCTAGCCTGCAGACAGTCGGACGGACAGATGGACAAGCTACTATAAGTGATAATTGAAAATTATTTTGAGTTCGCTAAAAATATTTGGTATAAATATTGATACAACACCACGGGCACAATAATTGCCAAAGTCTGGTTAAAGGTTAAATATAATCCTTAAACACGACTTTCAACATATCATGATTGGTTTGCTGGCTATTATCGTAAGGCATATTACTCCTTGAAGTCAAGTCGAAGCCAACATTATTCAAAGCTGTTGAAAAAAATCTCTGACATGATATTTTGTGGAAGAGAACAGCAGAGTCAATAGTGCTTTCACATGGCATAAAGTGTTCGTTTAATTGCTATCTGTACGGTAATAACGGTCGGTTTATTGTTTTTTCCCAACAAAAGAGGGAAAATGGAACTAACAGAACCCTATGTGAATAAAACAATTTTGTGGATGCTATATTCAGGTACTTATGCTTTTGATCATAGATAACTAAATATTACGAGGTTTTGAAAAAGAGAAAATTAAACCTCTTGGTAAGTATTTTTTTTAAAAAATCCTTTACGAGCTTTTATTATTATTTTTTTTTTTCAGTTGACTTTAAATGTCTAGGATCTTTACGGCTACTGTACATGTTGGTAATCTAATGGCAATTTGCTTCCATTTTTTTCTCCCGTATTTTCTTTACTCTCTTTGTTATTTGACTTCAGTGCTACTTGTCGCATGGTCATAAGATCAGGAGACCATGCAGACCATAAACTACAAGTAAAAATGATCATAAAAACGAAACCCTTGAAATGTTTTAACGATTCTGATAGACTTCAGGGCCACGCTGATGTCCTCACTTTGTGTGTACATCTGTCTTTGTACGATATGGGAATTGGGCTAAAATATGACTCTTCATAAGCATTTAGATTTGTTTTTATGTGTGTTAAAATGTTTTGATACCGTTACAAGGCCTGTCCTTTGTTGAAAGAAAAAAAACTGAGATTCTAAGTGCTTATCTGAGGTTTCTTTGAATATATTTAAGGATTAGATTATTCTTCATAGATATTCTTCATTCTTCATAGCTGTTTCTATTGTTCTTAAATAATATTTGTTACTTTAGAAAGCTTTTCAGAAACCTGGCCTGGTATTAAACCTAAATGTAGGAGCTTACTATCCATTTTCTGTTTTCTTACATCTTTTGTTTTCAGTTAGTATTTTCTGTTAATCAAAGCTTTTACTCACTTAACGAGGATATTGATCATTGAAAATTATTACTAAAAAAAATGTATTAGCATAGTAATGCATGATGTTTCAATCACATGATGTTCGTTAGTTATCGTTTTCTACTGACTGATGTAGTACTAGGTAGACAAAAGTAGCTGTGAAAGTAGATCTTGAATGATTCTCAACGTATGACACCAGGCCAACCGCTAAAACTGGCCACTTCTAGCTCAGACCCCTGCACACCATCTTTCAGAACGTCTCAATATACTTAGTGTGGCTGATGACGTCATTTGTAGCGTTGATGTACTCTTTCAGCTTCTTGGCATACCAAATTGTCTCTCCGTTTCGTCCTGTAAACATTACTGACACATTTTAAACACCCGGAAGACAGTCAGTGACAATATGGTTACTTCCAGTAAAACGAGGCGGCCTATAACACGTCTATGGTAATTGTAACTAGGTCCTAGCTTCTGCCAAGATCAAATTATCTCTATATCTCAATGCCCCGGATTTCCTTGTATGGTGTATGCTGAAGGCAAAGGTCTATGGTAATAAACCACACAGTCCATGAGGGTGTTATTTCTAGGGTTTGAAAGGGGGGATATTCTCTGCCAGCTCGTGCATCTTCCGTGACACCTCACTTATCTGTTATTCTGTAGGGAGGGATATTTTTTTTTTCACGAAATACGAAACAGTTACAAAAAACATACAAAAGATTTCTATCTCAAAGCGATACTGGACTGATCAGAGTCATTGAAAGTGTACTAAATATGAAACGAGGAAGCGGAGGGAACAGCTATTCTCGATCGCGCTTCCAATGAAAATGGACCAGATTTTCGGTTCTAACTCAGTTTCTTACGCTTCTTATCGCTGTGCGGCCCGTTTCTATTTGTGTTAATTCTTTCAAAAATATCAATATTATTTATAGCATATACATGCACAGTTTGGTACGTGCTTAATTCAGGAATTAGGACGCAAACGGTGTTCAGTAATTATTGTACCTGACGTAGAAGGAATTGAACTACGATTTTTGTACTTTAGTGTATTGTTATTAAAGATTTTAGTAGTACGTATTAAAAAGAATACTTCTATCACTGACAGTGATAATGTTATTTTCGTTGTCCAAGTAACGAGTGAATCCTGGTAGTGAAAATGAAGAAAACTGAAGCGCACGAGCCTGATTAAGTTAGATAACAAACTAAAGTTACTTGGAGCAAGATCTGGAGAGTAGGGCGGATGATGAAGTAGTTCAAACCCTGCAGCTTCAATCACAGCCCATGAATTTTGTGGGCTGGTGAACTATGCTGGTGCTGAACTTTTGTGATTAACACTTCTCTCCTCTTTTCCTGGATTGCATCACGTAATTTTGAAATCCCCTGTACTTAATATTGTCCAGTGATTGCGTGTCTTTGTTCAAGGCAATCAGATAGGAGAACTCTTCGCATCTCCAAAAATTTTGGTCATGGGAAGATTTGACTTTCAATATATGGGGAGGGGGAGATCCCTGGTGCTGCCACTGCACGTTTTGCTCCTTACATTCCGGGTCGTAATGCTGTATCGAGCTTTCATCCACAGTTACATACCTGGCAAGAACCACTCATTGTTTCGCTTAAACAGGGTAACTTGGCCTTTGATGCACGAACTTGTTCTAGCTTTTGATAAATACTTAACAATTTTGGACTCGCTACCTAAAAAACGAAAATAACATTATTATTAACCGTGACGGAAGTCTGAAATTTTTAACACTTACTACAAAAGCCTTGAATAACTTTATAGTATAGTACAGAAATCGTAGTCCAAATCCTTCTATGCCAGGGACAATAATTGCTGAACATCCTTCGAAAATAAAAAGTAGCGCCGCACAGAGATAACAAGCGTAAAAATCTGAGTTAGAGGTGGAAATTTAATCCATATTGGTTTAGACTGGAAGTGGATGATCGGAGGTAAGGGTTTGCTCTGACATCTACCTTTGGACGCTAGTCAATCACTCCAGTATCGTTATGTAGAGCTCAATGGTACACACATATTGCATCTCACAGTGTTTGGTTAAAAACTTTTCTTTTACAGATATTGATAAAGTATAATTGATTTTCTCGATGGACTGACTGAATCAGTACTGTCCATTGAACTTTATAGACCTACTGCACAATGCTGGAGTGCTCGATGTATTTCTGAAGTTAAGCACCAGAACAAAGAGTTAAACTTAATTGTTCATTTCCAGTCTAATCCGTTCGGACTAAAGTTTCGGTTCTAGCTCAGTTTTTCACACTTGTTATCATGTGTGACTAGATTTTAATTTATGTATTCATCCTTAAGTTATTAGTAGCGAAGGCACCTGGGTGAGAATGTGGGACCTCCAATATTTCATTTGAAAGAAGTCGGAGGCTAATATAAGTTTACCACATCTGTACAAAATAAAGACTACTGATAAAACTGGGGCATCAAGGGGTAGCTAAAGTATATATTAGGGGGTTCATCTCCCCAAAAGCCAGTGTAGCACAATAGAATTGGTTTACGTATGAACTGATTCAGTTAATTTATATGTCCAGTACTCCAATAGGTGTGGGTATACGTGGTTACTAATTTTCTCCCTAACTCTTTCGGTGAGAAATAACACTCTACTACACACTATCAAAAAATTTAAAGAGAACTTTACTGCTATAATCACTCAGCGAAAATGCGGTTAATAATAATGTCAATATAAATTTATAAGCCAATATTTATTAATCAGTACAAAAGATACAATTGGACAAATGTGAAACGAAAATTAAATGTTTGAAACGCAATCAACTTCGGAATTAAAAGTATTAAAATGTTGGTATTTTCATTGATTCATTTGGTGAAAGTGTTATATTTCTTTGCCGAGATATAGAAAGTTTTATCTTAAACTGTATTTAATGGTTCTTAAAGCAACTAAAAGATTCAGATCGTCGCTCCAGCGCTTTACACTGTTCGTTATAAGGCAAGTTAACCGAATATATATTACTGACCTATTATCAGCTACCCTCGATTGTTGTAAATTAGTTGCTGCCATCTATTGCCAACCACTAAATTCTTTCCGCCTATTGCCATCATAGTCCTACTGTGATCAGAGAATGAACTGTACGTGAAATAATATACTGTTTAATAAATACGTTAAGTGATATATAAATAAATCATTGCTTGGTAGCAGGGCTCGAACTTGAGCTCCTCAGGAATGCTGACGCAAAATACGCTGAAGCATGGAGACTGGATAAAGATCTCTTTGTATCAATACAAAATTAATGATCGCTATCCTGATTATGGCTTCCTACGTAAAACGTTTGATGTCGAACATCAGTGAGAATAAACTAGTCAAAAAGGCTAACACGTAATTTGATAAGCTCTTGAATATGTTTATAGAGAATGAATAATAAGTAGGTTACGTATACGCAATAAGAAAGATGGGTTTGCAAATATTTTGACGAACCTTCTTCTTAATTACTTATTATTCTAGAATGAACCAGTTATGAAAACATACAACGTTTTCTCTTGTCTTCAATAAAAGCCGTTAAAGAAACGGACTTAATGAACGTAGCCATTACACAACACCAACAATAATCAGGTTCTTTTGAACAGTTTTATCTTCATTATTTTACCTTAATTAATGAAGTTTGATATTCATTTATTTTCGTTCCTGTATCTACCCACCCCCTCCGTTCTCTATTTTGTGTGTATGTGGATGACCTTGGTAATGCTCCAAGTTCAAGAGTAATGTGTAAGACTCGGATACTAATGAAACGAAGAGGAGAAAAGGGTATAGTTATTAAAGCTTTTCACGAAATATGGACACTGAATAGCCCAGGCTTAATGTGTAGTCTAACGAACCTTGGGATAAGGTTCCTTGCATGGAGGAAGATAAAGCTTCTGTTAATTTTCCTTTTCAATTATAGAGTTCGGTATTACGATGCTCCTTTTATGAATTGAAGCCAAATTACGATTAAAGGTCTAAACCATTTCTTGAGTCTATACATAGAACTGAAGGGAAAGACATAGCAGATTATCTTTGCTCATTGTATGGAATTTTTCATTCAGACTATTGCTCTAACTGTAAATGTCGACTGAAGAAGCCAAAGGATATAAATGATATTGACGAATAAAAGAATTCTTGTCCGAAATATGTGACATAAAACTGTCATATTTTGCCACATACATTTCGGGCTAGTTATAGATATAAAAGATTACCGTATTCCTTGACTTATGGAGTCAGCAAGTGCGGTTACCATTCCTCTATCTATATTTTTTATAAATACTTGATACTTTGAAAAGGAAATTATTATACATAATAATTATTAATTGAGATTCATTTGTTTGTTTCTTGGGAATACTCAACCACATACTAAATATCTTCAGGAGAATGTGTACATTAAATGTTTGCTGCTCCACTACCCAGGTCAGTTAAGTCTCGTAGTCCTTTTCCACTTTTCTCCCTGCTTTCCTCACTTCACAGGGGGAAAGTACTAATATCATGAACAAAGTGAAAAACTACAATCATATCGTGTTCAGTGCTTTTGTATACCTTAATTTGAAAGCTGACTAAAAACTGACAAAAATGCCTTTAGATCATTACTCGTGGTTTTGCTTCTATTCGAATGTTTACCTTTCAATCGGCTGGTATGAGTGTGGACTATTTACAAAGTCAATCTGCGATTTTATGAACTCATGATACACTGACTCTACTGCGTGATTATAGTATTATTAAAGCGTATCGAGAATTCAGGAAAAAGAAATCCGAACAGAGTTATTGGGATTGATTCAGTTTTCTGGCCCATCTGTCTGTGAATCCATTCGCAAACTTCAGAAGAAAAATTGGAAGAAAAAAAAGATACTGTTAAATCAAGCTATTTCTTAAACCGGGAATACTGGCGTACGTAAAGTTTACGTAGTCTAATAACTATGTTTTTCTCCCATATCAAATTTCCTTTCGTCGCCAGCATTGCTCCCTGCTAATAGTTGTTGAGTATATACCGTCGTATTATTATATGGTGACCGTTAGTGCGTGGTCGACAAGGTAATCGAGACTGTAATCACCGTACGTCAATGTACGTCAGATTTACGTATCCCTAGTGTCCGTTCTTATATATACATGGTTTCTACGTATTCCTTACTTCCTTGAACATGTACTGTCAACATGTGAACATGTTTGAATGCTGAGGAATTGTTGGTTGGTTCTACGTTAGAGGCAAGTTCACGTAGTATACGGGGTATAGCATGTTTCATCTTAACGCAAGCGCTAAAAACAGGCCGCCTCTTAACGGGTTGCTTATATCACAGGAGATTTCTTCATAAGTTCGGCTATCATGAGGTAAATTAAATGGTTTAATGAGGTCTTCCCAGGTACAAAACAAAGAGTGTTTCTTCCAGAAGATTTTATTGGCGGGGTGCTAGTGGGGACTCACGGAAATTCTAAATAATTCATGTTCACTCTAATGTGCTAAAGAGATAAAACAACAATAGGCCCTAATGTTTCTTAACAATATGTTGTACTTCCTTAGTTACCCTCAAAAGTAACAAGAACAATATGTGCTATTATATACGTATGTCAGTATACGTATGAGTAATACAAGTGAAAGAAACAGTGACAATAAATGCTGTTGAAGATACCAAGACTAGCTTGCTTATTTTTGAAGCAAATTTCATTTCTAAGCATTACATAATAATAATTATCGACACTTAATAAAACGCAATAAACGTACTTCAAAGCATGCGGACAGAAACGTAACAAAAATGTTGAATTAGTGAACTTTATAGACATGTAAAAAACACAAAGATTAGCAATTATACTTTCCAGGCGTCCATTTCCAAATCGGTTCTTGTCCAAGCACCATAAATGCTAGGAAATTGACACAAATATTTGTTATACATGTCTACTTTTTATACGTTAGGGAACATTTGCAGGTATTTTTAAAATAGTTGGAGGAGATAGTAGTTTACCAATGTTTTACTTTCGCAAAATAATATTCGAAAAAATAAAATTATATAATATTTTTACTGTTTATTATATATCTGTCCTTTAATATCTCACGAAATTCGACTGAATTTGAAGAGTTTTTGAATTGCAACATCTTACTAATGTGTTCGAAAATGATAAAACGAACTCAACAATGCCAATATCTCAATTTCAAAATTTTTGCAAAAGAACCTGTTTGGAAATTCACATCTAACTTATACCTACCGTAGTAATATTTCAGGTACGCTGTGCACATAAATAAATATATAATTTATACTTTTTGTAATAATATGTCAGACACGTTACGCATTACTATATTGAAGAAAATTTTCGAATTTGTTCACAAGAACTCTGGGATAGTCAGGAGCGTAAGCATCACTTCTGACAGAATTATATACCTTTCTGGAGGTAAGAAATCATGGAAGAAATTGTATGATAGTTTGAACCTTAGAAGTCAGAGCCTGGTCCCCATTTTCACCCCATTCATCTAATGAGTCTAATCCATCACTCTTGCACATCAGCTCCCACTACCCTCCGTTTTACTACAATTGTCGTTACGATTGTTAACCAGACCTTCACTACTCAGCTATCTTTCACTTACAAAAGGTGCGGATTCTATACGCATCATCGCCAAATATTTACGCGCCCAATGCGTTTTCTCAAGTTTTGGAGATTTTACGTAGAAGGTCGCAGCTAGTGGCAGCTAAATTTTGGATGACCTGAAAGTATTCTTTCTAAACTTTATATTAACGAAAAATCAGAGCTTGGATCGAGTAGATATTTTTTGTGCGTTACGATAAATTTGGAAAATGTAGTTTTTCGATGTACATATATTACCAAAACTAAAGGACATAGCTCTTAACTACCTTAAAAATATGATTACGCTGTAGCTGAACTAGAAAACCTACCATACGTGCCGTAGTGAGGATGAGGAACCTGCCTTGGGCACCAAAGCTGGGGGGCCCTAAACTGGCATGTCGAAAACTATATATTTATTTATTTATTAGAAATTAGCACGGATCCAGCAAACGCCATTTTACACCGTTCTTGTAACAAACAATAAACAATAACAACAATAATAAAAATAATATAACAACAAAGACTTATGCAATAGGAAACAATATCATCTTTATTTTATTCATTCATTCTAGATTCATATAACAAGCCTTTAGAAATTTACTTTTACTGAAGCAGAAATCTGGTGGCAAAGGAAGAGTATTGTAAACATGTGATAATCTATATACAAGAGATCGCTGGACCAAACACAATCTCGGTTTTGAGAGGTAGAAATGATGTTGTGAACGAGAATTTTGTCTGGGTACTCTTAGGTTAAAAAGGGGAAGAAGGTCGTTGGTCCTGAGTGTGCCTTGCATTATTTTACAAAGAAATTTTAAGTCAATTAGTTTTCTTGGTGTGTCTATGTTTTTTAAGTCAAGATAATTCAAAATGTCTGCGTTAGATTTGTGTTGGAGGTAGGGTACCCTGTGTTGTACAATGCGGATAAAGAAATTTTGGACTTTGTGCAATTTAGATAAATTGGTTTCACAAGCCATAGACCAGATAGATGAACAGTATTCAATAGTAGGAAGTACACAAGTGAGATAATATGACCGAAGAGCTCGGAAATCTTTAATATCGGTAAACCTGTAGAAAAGTCCAAGACGTTTGAGTGCTTTAGAAGTTACGAATTCAATATGAAGAGTAAAATTGAGTTTTTCATCACATATGATACCCAGGTCTTTGTAATGGTTTACCCATGGTATATTAGATGAGGCTAATGTGTACGTACATTTTGTGTTATGGGTTTTCAGTGAGAAACACATTGCAGCAATTTTGCAAAGATTGACTTTCAGTAACCAATTATTGCACCACCTTTAAACAGAATCTATAGCGGCTTGAAGGAAGAAAGTATCTTCTGTAGATTTAATTGTCTTTAAAAAATAGCAGTCAACCGCGTAAAGAAGTACCGAGCAGGAATTATCTATCTGTTCACATAAGTCACCAATGAAGAGGGAAAATAAAACTAGCCCTAAGGAACTTTCTTGAGGGACACCTGAAAGCATGGGGAGCTACTTGTATGTGCTACCAGAGAAGACGACATGTTGTTCTCTGTCAGACAAATATGATGTTAGAAGCTGAATAAGAGGTCCGTGTATACTAAATCTGGAAGCAAGCATGTGTATAAGAAGTTTGTGATTGACAGTTTCAAATGCTTAGGAGAAGTCTAGGTATATGACGTCAAGTCTTGTCTATTTGCTAGGGCATCCGTGGCGTGAGACAGTAGGACAGCTAAGTTGGTTTCACAAGATCCATTCGGTACAAAGCCATGCTGGGAGGGAGAACGAAATGGGAGGACATGATTTTGAATCCTCTCTGTGATGATTTTTTCACAAATTAAACCGAAGGCAGAAAGAAGGGAAATAGGTCTATATGAAGTAACACAGGATTTTTCACCTTTTTTGTAAACCGGAGTAATGTTTGCTTGTTTCCAGGAGTTTGGGAAATAACCCTCCGAGAAACACCTATTGAAAAGAATGGTGAGAGGTGCAGACAAAGGTTATGCTTGTTTAATCAGAAATATGGAATTTATTTTGTCAGGTCCAGAGGCTCTGGAGGATTTTAGAGATGTTAGAAGACGATACACTTCCACAGGGGTTGTGTTTATATCTGATAGGCAATGGGGAGTTTTAGACTTTACATCAGAAAAAATTGGAGGATCTGAACAAGCATTAAAATTGTCATAGAAGCAGTCATTAAATAAATCAGCCCTTTCGTTGAATGAAGCAGTACGTTCACTGTATGACACTAGAGATGGTGGACCTGAGTTTTGTCGCCTGCAGTTTATAAGAGACCAAAAGAGTTTAGGATTGGTTACAGCTTGTGATGAAACAGATACAACATAATTATCATAATCTCAACGGAGGAGAGCTTTACATAACTTTCGTTGTTGGATGAAAACATTACGAGTTTCATTATTGGAATACTGTTTCCAGAGCGACCATGCACACTTCTTGTTCTTGAGGGCAAGTTTAGTTTCCTGAATATACATTGGAAATTTACTGGATTTTGATTTCTTAACAAGAACATAGTCTTTTATAACAGCGTCCAAACATGTATAAAAAAATCCAGGGCATCTTCCACGTATCCTGCTTTTAAAATTTCCCACGTTATTGCTTTTATTGCAGTTGCCACAAAGTCCCAATTCGTTTTGTTCCACAGGGGCATAGTTCGCTGAATAGAACAGCGCCAGCGGCGAGGGGGAGGAAACTGTAGTTCATGTCTAACGACAGGTGGTCTGGTGTCGAAAATATTTCTACCTGGAGTGACCTTCACTTTTTCGAGGGTGGAAAGAACTAAATCTAGAACAGAATTACCTCTAGTTGGAAACATATTATGTTGGAATAGACCAAGATCTTCAATGAAATGTTCGAAGAACCATCTATCCGACTGGTCAGTACATGCACAACTTATGTTTGTATCACAGCTGATATGTATGCTAGAGTCTCCAATGATGCATATATCACGTTCTTTGATTGCAGCAAGGACTGAATCGAATAAAATATCTAAAGAGTTTATATCTTTGCTGGGGTTTCTATAGTAACAGCTGATTAATAATTTTGAATGTTCTCCTTGTATCTCTACCCATAATAGCTCACAGATTCTTTCTAAATCATAGCGTCAGACAGAAGGCCGACGATCATGAACTAGTAGCATGACACCCTCTCCCTTAGCGCCACGGTCCCGCCTGTAAACCTTTTAGTTTGTAAGCGTAATCTCGCTGTCGGAAATGTTGTCAGTAGTCCACACCTCAGAAAATCCCAACACATCGTGAGTTGATAATTCACTATTGAACATATCCACAGTTGATAGTTATAAAAGAAAATAAATTTTCTAAGGACCAAAATAAATAATTGTCAGGTTGAAATGAAAAACGTTCATTTTTTATGCAAATCACAGGCAATTGGAGTTGTTATATTTATTTGCCTCAATTTCTGTTACAGAGAAAAAAATATACATAACCGCGTTCCGAAAATATTTAAAAAATTGGCAAATTTGAGAGGACATGCAATAATGATTATACGTTACAAACGAAATTGTTTAATGTCTATTGGTTTTCGAGCTTATTTTCTGATTGAATTTTGGGATTTTGTCCCAGTTCTTTTTCGATATCGTGCAACCGTTGAGTAGCTGGAGCCCCCTCGACACTTGGGGCCCATTCGTCCCCCCTCTTTGCGCCGCTACTGCTGTCACCGTATATACTCAACATCTGTAAGCGTGGTGCGCTGCTGGTGAACCAACGATGTTTGGTAAGGGAGGAAGTTAGGAGTGTCCAATTAGTTACTTGACAAAGTAAAATTTACGTAATCTAATATTACCGTTTATAATTTACCATGACTGTAATTTTACTTCTTATAATATGAACAATTTTAATCCTGTACTACTTATAATATTTTCCAATTGTTTCTAAACAATAAGGCGGATTAGAACTGCAACAATATCTGAGAAATGTAATAAATTTCATTTAAACGATATGTATGTACAATTTACGTATCGCTAGTAACAATGTATGTTTGATGCACGCTAGTATTCCTGCGTTAAGCACTTTTTTTCATTTCAAACCTAAGGGGAGTGATATTAAGTTTTGAGTGCCTAAGGAGTGGATCAACCGTGGTCTGGAGTTACCATCATACACACAGTTTCATTTAAAGTGCACAAGTCTACTTATTGTAGAAGCAGCCAAAATGACTCTTTGAACACCAGTACGTACGTGCTTGATGCTGTTAATATCCATGAAGTTAGATGGCCAGCCCATCATTTAAAATGTTATTGAGTCCTCTTTTAACAATTGAACGGAGAATATTGACCTACGATAGGACCGTGTTCAAATAATTCATCACTAAACTAGAATATGGTTTGCATGAACGTGAACAGGTGACTGCATGGAAATAGATATACTGCGGATCAAAATTTAACGATTGGTCAAAATTTATAACATCTTCTTAGATGATCAATAGAACAGCTCCCAGACAATCAAAGAGTCTCCACTGGTCTGAACATTTCTTTGTTGCCTTGACAGATAACAGATTCATGTGGTCTGCTCCTTACCTGGAGGCTTCTGTTAGTCCGTTAAGTTAATCGAGCTTCGTCTGACCACACTGTCCGTTGAAATTCGTTCAAGGTTCAGTTACGATTTTGTATATAGCACGGTTCAGACAAATGATCTCACCTAAAAGTTGTAATCTATGGGATCTTCACTTATGTGGTACTGGGATTCGAAGAAAATAACTGATGGAATTTTTCTTACCATCTGTCCAAAATTGGCACGACCAAGTAACCCTAATCAACATATGGAACGTTAATTACAGAAGTTCTTTATTCCCCTTATTATGTACACACAAAAATAAAAAAAAAAACAGAATTCCTCTCGAACTGAATGGAATATTTCATAATACGAAAGTAGAAAAAAATGCCTCTCTTTTAGAGCGGAACTTCATCTGAGAAAAGATGATGGGACTTATGGTAGCTCTTTTCTATGGTAATGTAACTGTTGTAGATAAATTACCATCTGTTGAGATGCATTTTTCATCTTTTGAGTATAGAAACGATACAATAAAACGTAGAAAAGAAGCAAAAGTAAACCTTTATTCGTAAGTAGTAAGAAAGAAAAGTAATGTTGTTACGAATGAAGAGAAGAAAACCTTCACATTATCGGGAATGTAGCCTGCTACCTCCCGGTCTGTAGTCCAATGTTCTATCACCTACGCTAGTCGCGCAACTGCGAAATAACGCCTTCAAAAGGGGCCCCGTCAGGTAGTTGAGAATTTGCCTTTACTTACGACGTCTTTTTCTATATTGTTGTCATTATGTATTACCATGTAAAGCTATCAGGTATTATGTTTTCATTTTTAACAAAATGCGGTTAACTTCAACGTAGGGCTTCTTCTTCCGATAACCTTCACTGTAAATAATTGTGGAAAAGAAGTTTTACTAGTACCCATGATGCTCGACCTCTGCTGTAAAGGGTCTCAATGGGCCCTACCGTCACAATAATTTTGAGCTCTAAGTTAGACAATTCAAACTTGGACTATAGCTGTACGTGGTTTACTTGAGCGCTATCATTCCAATCTACGTGTAGTACAGTGCCCACATGCACACGCTGGTGACTAACTTCGGGGTTACAGGAACTTATTGTGTATCAACTCTACATGTTTATATGTATCGCATAGGCCTATTTTCTCGGTATGAGAGAGCATCATTATCAAACAAGTTAGAGCGGTATTCCTGCTAACAATCGCGAAGGCCCCGAATCCCTTGATAGTATTTTAGCCACACAAGGATTAATTTTTATAAAATAGGTTGGCAACACTGACAATTGCAGTGCTTAGGAACGTGAAACCCGCAGTACTTTTCTATTGTGTCAAATAATGCTTATGCCAAGTTTGGCGCAGTTAGGTATAACTGAGTGGAAGCATTTTAAGTAATTGTTTTTTTTATTTTTAAAAAATGAGTTGGAAACACTGAACCACTGCACCAATCAAGGCTATTCCAGTGATTCTGAGCCAAGACCTTTCCAACGACAATGCAGCTATGTCTTTATATTTGTGATTCATAAGATACATTTTAAAGCACGTTTTGGCAAAGCCATCTCTTCCTTTCATTTCAAAATTATTACAACTTATAATTGCGTATTTTCAGTGGCTATCTTCCGTAGCGAACACCACATATTTGTGAATTTTACTTTATTTGTTACTGGTTAAGGTATTTGAAAACGAAAAACTAACTTAGTAGCTTTTTCAGTGCCGCAATTAATTTAAATAAAAAAATCAATAAAAAGTATTTTCTTTAAAAAATCGTGATTTGTTTCAAACGTGGCTTTAATAGTTTTAATTCCGCTGAGGATGAAGTAAAACAAAATTATTATTTCCTATGTTTAAAAGAATAATTATATCTATAGAACCACTAAATTTATCACTGCATACAAGTACATATTAAAATTATCATTAGAATCTTTATTTAATTTCAATAATAATACTACAGGTAACAAATTCTGATTAGAAAGTAGATGTTTCAGAAAGATGTACCGTTGATAAACGAAATTTATTTAATCGGATGGCAAAAAATTTCTTTTAAAAGCGAGAACCAAGTACGCGAAAGTTCACTTCAGATGAAAGTATTGAATTGTATTAAAAAGGCAGAATACCGTACTCCCATCTAGTAGGGAAAAATTCTACAATGAAATATAGTATGGAAAGAAACCAATCCACAAAATTTATAAAAAGATGGATGGCAAGAAAACTATTTTAATTTACTTTTAAAGAAGCTAACCAATTCACTTAGGCATCAGTCAGACATATTGAATGGTGAATTTACTGGCAACAGAGTAAAACTTACATTTACGTTAAATCTTGATATATTTGCAAGCGAAACCAATGAATTTTATGATTATACATTAGAACACCGTTGATCCGTACCTATAGGAATGAGGGTATCGTGGGAACGTTTGAAAGGTCGTATTATTAGACGAGCAAAAATATATAATATCTTAAACTCCTTCAAAGTCAGCGTAACTTGTTTACGCTTTTCTGTTGTCATAATAGGACGAACACACTGCACTGTAGGCCGAGTTTTAACAGAAACAAACTGTATTCTTTGTCAAAAACTCACTACTTTAGGAACAAACATTCGTAAAGCAAAGCATTGCAACACACTCGTCAAGTGTCACCAGCTAGTTAACTCAACATAGCACGTAGTATTTCAAGGACAAATACAAACATCCACCAACATTTCTTAACATGCGTCACGGCCGGATTATTCAAGTGGTCGAACCATAGGAGGTGGGAATAGCGCGGTTCTATTGTATCAGATAAAACAATACTTGGTTACAATTTAATGTAGATATTCCCAGTTGAATAATAGAAAATAATAGCATTACCGAAAATAAAATTTCCTCTTTCAGTATTCTAGGAAAATGGATTTAGACTTGGGTATTTATATCGATATCTATTTATTCCTTACTGCATAACTAAGTCCATTTTTACAATTACGTAATTTGAGATATTTGAGTATCAAACATATGAAAGTTGCCAAAGACAAAAAGTTAATATTGTGTTGTCAATTTCAAAGGAGCAATTTAAGTTGTTTGAAAGTTAGCGTCGTATTCGCAAAATGCTCGGATCGAACCCACAGGCTGACTATCCTCTCTATCCTTTTTCCATGTTTATTTCTCAGTTACACTATGCTAACGACGGGATGGCACTTTGAAACTAGCTCCTAACTATTTTCCTTTACTCTTCCTCTCTCTCCTCGTATCCTATCCTGTCACTTGCAAATGTTACATATATGAAATCGACAATATCTGGTTCATGAAACTAGTATTCATTATGTTTCTACACACGTCCGCCATTGCTCTACCAGCGACTGGATTCCACAGAACAGAGATGTCTGAATTCCGTGAAACGATGAATTCTTCAACCGCATGCCATCAGTGAATTTTTATTTGGCCAAGAAGCGATCAAATGGCTCACGAAGTGGCAATCAGTGACATATAATTCAGAAGATGTGGTGCGTGATGAAGTGTTCCATTCTGCAACGCTGTAAGTATCTAGAGTCTTTTGAGAATGCATTGTCATGTAACATGTAGATACCATGTCTGTTGACCATTGCTGGGCGCCTGAGGTTAAGTCGACAGTGTTTGATTCACTGTAACACTGCAACGATGTACTGTGATAGCTTCATCACGATGGAGGAAGACATGAATGAATCCTCAATCAACAGATATCAGACAAGCAGCAACACCTCTCGTGTTTGAGGGATACTTTTGGACAGCATCATGCACCTTTATTAACCCATTGTGCAGAATGTTAACAATTGTGGTACCATATCAATCTTTCATCAGATGTGACATTCCAATGCTAAAATCCTTCCCCTTTGTTCCTCGGACTAAGAGAACTGCACACCTAAATGTTTATCTGGGGTTGAACTGTGTCAGTGGATGTCGAATTGACGACGAATGTCACAAAAACGCCGCGAAACAGTGAAATGATGAATACCAAGTTTGTCTGTATTAGCCCGGAAACTGCCGTGTGTCAGTTTCGATTATATTCGTTAGAAAATCATCTCAAAACTGCTGTGGATCAGTGGTCACGGGGCAAACTTTTCAGTGATGTACTTCCCGCGGATACTTCTAATTTCATTTGCCGTAAGTCCATTACAATTTCCTTTTCTCCAAAACTAATGCGAACATGAAAACACTTGCAATTGTCTGTTCTGCACCGTTCATCATGGCACGGCCATTTTCAGCAACGTTACACCTTATGATACAGTAGATAGCACCGCATGTGCTGTGTACATGCAGTGAGTCTGTAACGTAGCATGCACAACTTTGGTCTACTATATATGTAATCAGACAGTTGGAACGCACAAAGGTAATATACTTTTCTTAGGAAATACGAACAGGTAATTCCAATAATGTCTGTTAATGGAAAAAGAAAACATGAAGTTTTCCAGAAGACGGTCTGACGGGATTTCTTTCATTTGTTCTTTGTAAGAAAGTTAATGTCTTCTATGACATACGTTATTTTGGTTCCCGAGAATCACTTTGTCTGAAACATGAGAGAAGTTATGATTCACAACAGTTCTCTCCATCATCTCAGTCTATTGAAGTTCGTAACTTCCAACTTCTCGAAGTTTTCTTGTTGAACTTTTTTCTAACCTGACCAGAAGCAAAGTCTCGTCTTTTCTTTTTTCCCATTTTGACCTTGACGTGGTTGACACTTCCTGTTCTTTTAGTCCTTCTAAACCGTTTCGGAACATGAAGTTTCCAAGAAGGTTTGTTTTTCTTTTGTATGCGACAGAGACTATTAGATTCTGTTCATGTCAATATTTGGACAGTTACAATCACTTTAATTTCCGAGCAAGAAGTAAAGCTCCTTAAATTAAAGAAGATGTATCAACATTCCATTGTACTAAATGTACACGTCGCAGTATTAGTACTATTATGTAAAACAATAAGCGGTGATTGGTGTTGAACTGTTGTGATGTGCCATGTGCAGATTTTAACTCGTTTGAGAGCGGTGATCATAAATAACAATACTAATTCATTCTGACAAGTGGCCATGCAAACTGGGGCAAGATTTTTCTCTATCGCTCAGTACAACCACCATAATGACATGATGGTGTCTATAATAGAAACCATGTGCCTCTACTAACTTCATCTATCTTCTCGAATATCCCTGATATTGTGTTAGACCATAGCACGAAGAGACGCCTAGAAATATATGGTTGTAGATTTTAATTTACCCGTTGAGATGAATTGGTATTAAGGACATAATAAAGCAAAATGGCTACTAACGACCGAGTCAGCAGTGTAAAGAAGTTCATATGGATCAGGTGGAGATCAAACCGACCAACCTCTGACACCAGATGTGAGCGCGATACTTCATCGTCACCATTACCCGCTATAATTTGTCCGCTAAGGTCTTAAATTCATTCTGTAGTGCATTTTAGTGTCTAAACGAAAGCAGATAGAGAGAAAATATTAACGACTTCTTTTACTCTGGTGAAGCTTTCAACATTCAATTAGAGTCTTTTTGTATGATACGGACTCAGTCTCTAGCACACGACAGCCAGTAGCGTATGCTGTGGACTATCTAGACTACCACCGCAGCGTTAACAAGTATTTTGATCTGCACAAGTAATATTAATCTACTATGGCCAAAACAACTATCATCATCATCATTAATACTATGTGTGACCTCCGTACCCTCTGTCTACTTATTACTTTGTCTAGTAGTAGTCCAAGCTGTGATTCCAGAATACGCCCAGAGAAACTGGCTTCAGATTGGAATTTATGAACATCAACCTATTTGGCTGTTCTTAATCTGAACACGCTATACTATTTCCTTCTGGAACTTTTGTACTATATGAAGTTTTCCTGTAACGCAATCTGGACTGAACGAAAGAGAAACTTACTTCAAATGTTAGTTCAGCTTTCTTAACGTGCCTGGTAGCTTTCAATCTGGTGATAATCAAAACCGTTGCGCACTGTGTTTTCTACTAAATCTATTTATGTGAAATGGGACATTTTATCACTGTTTTTACGTCGGATTATTGCTGTATTCTTCAGCTTCATTTCCAATGTGTAAATTATTGTCAAAACCCTTTCTTTAGGATTTGTAACTATACAAGTGCGTCGTCATAGACTTCGCCCTAAGGTTCAATACATTTATGTTTGTTTATTTATTTTCCGGTTTGACTAATCCATTTTAAATGTGTTTGCAATTACTTACAGACTCGCAGTATATTTTAAGAAAATACAAGGAGGAATTCGTATTCTAAATCGTAAGTCAGTGATAATTTGCAAATCTCTAGAAGGAAGAATACAGCCCATATGAGGAGCCAGAAGCCAAGGGATACAAAAGACCTTAACGAATAAAAAAGGTCGAGGTTCGACACAAAATTGTCAAAGAAACACTGGACCTTAATGTATCCATGTAAAAAATATGACAATTTTCTTTCATAAATATTTCTGGTTCTATTTAAAAGATTACTCCGAGCTTTTATATTCGTCTATGCTGTTGTCTTAGTTTCTGTAGTCGATATATAAGTCCTTAACAAAATAATTACTGAAATATTAAGCCTGAAGATTTAACCTAAGCCAAACGTGTTTTCTGAAGGGTTAAGTTGTATAAAACATGGGAAGTATAGTCTGGAAACGATTAGTTAGGAGAATTTATTTATGAAGTATAATCAATTCACTATAATGGATTGATTCAAATTAGCATAACGTAATTCTTCTTAGTAGATCGGCCCAAATCAAGGACAAATTAACGTTCTACTTGAGGTGGTGAAGGACAAAGAACATAGTGTTCAAAGCAGAATTGTACTTTCTAAAGAATGAAGCCCAAGGCTTTCTTCGTAGGAATGTGTCTCAAAGTTTCTGTGCATTTCTTTTCATTCCACGCCATTTTCGGTCCTTAGTAATTCGACACAAATTCCATTCTTGTCCAATTTTTTTTCGATGATTTGAGAATGGAAGTATTAAAGGATCCCCATAAATAATGATGGATATTAACATAGCTTGGGATTGAGGGAATGCTGCATTAGAGGTGATTTTGTATGAAAGAATTTCATTGTCAAGGAATTAACATTAAGCAATAGAAAAAAAATCATACAAATCTTCGCTCCACTGCAATCTTCAATCATAAACATCACTGGATTATATTTATTGGATACAATTTCGATTGTGATTTACTAAGGCAGTACACATTAGGTCACTATTTGTCGAAATATGCCGTCATTTGTGGCAATGATACGTTACTTTTCGGAGTTTCTATCTTCTAAATTATCCATGATGCTTGAGTCTCTTAAAAAGAACGATTTACCTTGTTATGGTCACAAGAATCTGTACCTCGATCTGTGACCATAACTTTGATCCTGTGTATCTGAGTTTAAGTAGATATGAAGATATAAAAATGCATACTATGATATTGATTTACAAAGTAACAAAGGAAACAAGATGTTCTGAAAAGGTACAAGATATTATTGTAACACCCATAATCGCATGTTGAAAACAGATGAGACGGAATTCATTTCGTCACTTCTGCTACTGCCAGACTCCACCTATGACTGTCTAATTTGTATGACCTACGTGTACTTCTCAAAGACCTTTCAGGGGACACCTTAACCACCTTCGTAGCCTGTGTTGCAGGTTGTCAATAAACGAACTGACGGGCGTAAATATTCAATGCGGCTTTGACCTAGTCTAGCCTATTCGAACGAAAACTTAAGCCCTTTTCAGACCTAGTAGTTCGTGAGTTAGTAGTTCCTATTTTGAATTTGTGGATAGACAGACAGAGACGATCTATGGTGCTGTAGGTTTTCTGGTCGAAACTTTTCAGACAACACTTCAACCACTCCCTGGTCTTGGTAATTCTTAAATTGAAATTTATGAAAGGACGAATAAAACGGTGATATAAAGCTCCGAGATTTTAGTGCTGTTACGATTTTAATTTTACAGTAATTAAACAGTACAGTAATTTTAGTTCTACAGCAGTAACAATACAGTAATGAATTTTGCAGTATTGGAAAAAATTAAAGGCGTTCTGTCACAGAAAAATTAAACATTAGAAACCAGAAATACATACGAGATACATTTCAAATAACCTCACATATTACTAAAACCAGTAGTAACCACTAATATATTTTCAAGAAAGAGTTATCCTAGACTCCTTGTTTGTCGAAAACAGATTCGAAGTCTTCCTCCTGCGGCGGTAGCTTCATTAGAATCACATTTTCTTCAGATTATAACAATCTGACAAACAACATTGTTTCCAGCTTAATTGGACCACAAGAGAGGAACTAGAGTTCGAGATGACGATCGTTGTGGAAACTAGGTCAAGGCAAAACGTTAAGTGTCATCACAAAAGAATTCTGCCGTCAGGAGTTTTGGAAAACTGTAATTGCAACTTTATTTTCTTCGTTTCTCCAGCATCCTCTGTTCTCTTCCGTGGTGAAAACCACAGAAGTAAGTTTTCAACAATGTTACCAACTTTCGGGGATTCCAAGGAAGATTTTCTCCAGGAGCCTCCAGAGTGTTCTGAATGTAGCGAATTTGGAAGTTGTTATTGTGCTCAGCTTACCACTTGCTCTAACATCATTACTATTTTATCAATTCTTAATGATATACTGTAAACAATATACTTTTGAGCACGTCTTTTCTGAAGGAATCTTATTCTTTTTCTCAACATAGATACTGACTATGATGTTACTCACCTCCGTTGTCATGAACACTGTCAGTTTCTTTTCAGTATGAAAACAGGGCTGGGATTTAATTATTTCTTAACAGCATAGAAAATACGAAGCATGCCCAGAAAGTAGGTTTCAAAACACCACAGAAATATTAATGTATGATATACTTAAGTGGCACCAAAAGGCCGTGGCTCAGTGATGGAGCGTTCGCTTAGGGAGTTAATAGGATCGATCCTAGCGGTTGGCCATCCTGACTGAGATTTTTCAGGAGTTTCCTCAGTCATACCAGGCAAATGCTGGTATGGTATATACAAAAATAGGCCCTTACCTGCCAACTAGTTTTATTGTTCCGCAAAAGCACCACTTACGTGGAGACACTTATGATAAATACGAGCGTCCCAGTACCTACTGCATAAAATTCTTTGGATTGCTGGATCAATCACATAGGGATCCCCCTTCAAACGTTCCACGGTTTGAAAGTCCTTGGACGAATTTTGCAACCCATGTGGACTTCGTGACGTGATAATAACTTCTTCCCATACACAGAACGCATTTCGGTATGAGTATCCTTCGCAACAAGACCTTTTATTCACAATAAACGCACCACTGAACGCAGTTTTTCTAATGTACATTCTTCTAGCACGGTATATTCACACTGCATTGGTAGTCCATAATCGATCAGGGGCGCTGCTCACTGAGTCAGCATAGAGTAAAAGTGTGCTGCTACTTGGTAATAGCTTTGAAAAATACTCACGGCTATTCTCCACCAGTTTTACTAACTTTTCCGCGTAAGTACTCTAAGCAATGACCCTGAAATTATTCAGAATTCTTGAATAATTTAGTAACGATAATAAACTCGTCATTGGAGAGGAGTATATTATTAAATTATTAATGTATTAATTCTTTCCCCACGAAACATGTGCGACGTTTCCCGTGAAACTTGCGGTCACTGAATGCACAAAAGAATAATATTTTTCTTTTCTATTCAGTATTCAGGTGGCGACTGGTATTTATACTATAATTCCACACACCATAGGGAATATCACCTTCAGTGCTTACAAATCGAACGGTTTAACAATATTTACCACTATTTCATATTAATAAATACTTAAAAACTTAATTTTGAAGCTACAGAAAGATGTTACTGTGCACTTATTTGGATATGAGAACACTTACTTACTATGGTAATAGATCAGAAGTTTACTTCCTGGATGCCATTATATTTATAATGGCTTGACGATCTTCTGAGTAATTCCGATCGATATGTTTAGTACATTTTGCTGTTATTCCAATTATAAAAATTAGAACCCAAAAGGCTGACACTTTTTTTTTTACTCTCATACGATCATTGTTGTAGAATTTTAAGAATTACGTAACTTTTCTCTACATATGAAATTTCTGATATTCAATTCGCCTGTATCCTTTATGTAAATATTTCATTTTCCTTCTTTCTCTTTACAGATTTTTGGCCATCTGGTACCCGCTGAAATGCCAAATCACGAAGAGACGAGCGAAGTTGATTATCGCAATCATCTGGTTGATTGCTCTTTCGCAAACTATACCATGGGCTCTGTACTTCGACCTCCACATAGTATTCCCTCAATATCCAGATATTCAACTTTGTATTGAAATTTGGCCTGATAGCATGGACGGTGATATGTATTTCTTAATTGACAATCTCATCTGTTGCTACATAATTCCTCTTCTAGTGATCTCGATGTGCTATGTCCTGATATGGGTTAAAGTCTGGAAACGACATATTCCTTCAGATACTAAAGATGGGCAAATGGAGAAAATGCAGCAAAAGTCGAAAGTCAAAGTGGTCAAAATGTTGGTTGCTGTTGTCATCCTATTTGTTCTTTCATGGCTTCCTTTGTATATCATCTTCGCAAGAATCAAGCTCGGTAGAAGTTTGGAAATATGGGAAGAAGATGTGTTGCCTATAGTCACTCCAATAGCACAATGGTTAGGGTCTTCTAATTCTTGCATTAATCCAGTATTGTACGCCTTTTTCAACAAGAAATTCCGTCGTGGCTTTGTAGCCATTATTCAGAGTCGAAAATGTTGCGGTACTCTTCGCTACGAGCTAAGCTATAATTCGAGTACACGTAAATCTTCCTACTATCTGAACTCGTCTGTTCGTCAGGACACGACTGTTGCCTACATCTACAACAGTACAGGTGTCTAACATTGATAGAGGCCAACATTCGGCTTTTGGTTTTGTGGTACAATTGAATAGAACAAGGAAAAGAATTTTGGCAAATTTTGTCAACATTTGTTGTATTTGGGACTTTTGGTGGCTTTGCCAAACTTGTTGTGGGTGAAGGCAAGCCCTAAATATGTTGGTATTGTTGGATCCAGCTTCGGAGCAAATTTGGATTAAGGAATTTTGAAGGTCGTTCTTCTGCCCAATATGAGAGCTTATTGACGTTACGTGTTTGTTTTCAAAGGGAATATACTTGTGATTATGCTACTAATTATGTGAGTAGCATATAAAGAGATTTGCTAACATCATATGATTGGACTATTTTGTCCATTTTTCTGGATTTATTGGTGCCAGAACAAACTGTCTTCTGGATTTTGTCTTTGTAATGAGACAGATCATTGATACGACAAATTATTTTTAGGTAAGGGCATTGTTCAGATTTCGAGAGAAGATATGATTCAGAGTCGTTGTTGAAAAGTGATAAGGCGTATGCTATTGTTGTTAGGCTCTTGTTGAAGTGATTCAAGACCGTTCATACTTTCCATTGCATTGAAAATACTTTTTTCTTTGAAATTTAAAGATCTAACATAAATTGTAAACTTGTTAATTTCCATATTTTGTACACGTTAACGAAGTCTATCTAAGGCGTTTTCATTTTTTTCTGTTCTAACTTACACCATTTAAAATATTGTTAAGTATTATAAAATAATTGTAAACCCTGTATTTTATATTCCATTAAAATGAAAATAAATTACTAACTTACTTTTGTTTATTTTTTAAAGTACAAAATAATATTATTTAACATACTCTACCATACATAAATATATTTATAAAGAACGGCATGAAAACAAATTTCAGTACGCTATATAATACAATGTAAAACATATTACCTTGTATTGTGATATTGTAGATGAGAAAAAAGGTTGGAACCTAGTCACGTATAATAATTATATTTGAAGAAAACTGTTAAGAACGTTACACCAGTTCTTTTTTTAAAAAATTAAGATCCATCTTATCTTTTCACAATATGCTTGAAAGATAAACGGTATCCTACTTAACAAATAAAGAACTTGTACTAATTTTTGAGACTAGCTTCATGCTTTATACAATTGTGCAATTGTAGTAATGTATATATATTTTTAATTCATTGTCGGATAAATAGTCATATAAATAAAAAAGGAAAAAACCCAACGAAATTAGGAATAATTAATATTTAATGCTGTTGATTGCAATTGTTTTGTCGACCAATGAAATAATGAACCGTGATACCATGAGTGCCATATTGAAAACAAGAGAATATCGTCCAACTGTTAGTGGCAATGATGAACGAGAAGTCATTTTTTGACATATTTTGGTACTAACAAATAATGATATTTAGCGATACGTTTCAGTGTATATAAAGCAATTATGTGTTTGCTAAATGTTCTTGTACTTGAATGATATTGAACAATTCTTGTAAGATAAGTAACGCACTCATAAATTGGTGTACAGTTGTAGAATATGATTACAATAGAATGTATAGTAATTGTAATGAAGCGTTTCACCTTACAGGTAGCATAAAAGCTTACAACACATTTGTTTATTAATGTAATGATTTGTATTCAAAATTTTTGTTAATGCAAATGCGTAAGGATAAAATATACTTTGTAATAAAATTGAATTATTTTGCTATTGTGCTTTCAACTCACACGTATGATTCTTCAAGTTGTCAGTAAAGGTTAGTAAAAATAAGTATTTAAAATGTTATGAAGATATGATATCTGACCCAAATGCATTTAATTGTTAGTCAATGGTTGAGATAATGTGCAAATGCACTTATTCGTAAAGCAAAAAAATATGTCAAATATATATAGAAACACAAAATGTTATAAATGTTGGTGATATCCAAAGTAATTCCCTTATATTTATAATTATTCACAACCTAACCTATTTCATTATAGGTACATATTTTCTTTCTAAATAAATTTAGTAATCAGTAATCAATATACGCTTCACGAGAGAGTATGTAAAGTATTCTTGATATCAATAACATATTTAATCCCTTCATTATTTCCAAATGCTAAAATATTTCATAGAAATATCATATTTAACATGTATTAAGAAGAGGCATTAGATTTGCTATAAACACAAGCATCTCACCACTGCACAGGTCTTTCACGTGTAGATTTAATACATTAAGCTCAATATCATTAGATTTAAATTTCATGATGATGTCAAAATACGAATAACATTTATTTGAACTATTCATTGGGACATACTGGTCGACTATGACGTATTCACAAGTACAAAATAACACAGCAGATCATTCACAGAAATGCGATGTCTAAATATCCATGATTTTTCTGAAGTTCCATTATTGATATTATCTAACCCTACATTGTAAGGCATTTTGTAATATTTTGAGGTGAACAATTGAAGATAAGGAAGTGAATAATGTTGAATAATTTATAATATGATGCTTTTTAATATGTAAAAAATAAGATTTGTAAGGATCAAGATATAATATCGTGAAGAATACACTACAAAACAAAATTCTAATGCTAAAAAATTAGATGCTCTGTGATGAATAAAATAAAATTAGGTCAAGATATATTTTCAACATATGAATGCATGATAGATTAAGAATGATAACAATGTTTTTCTTAAATTGTCTACAAAATTAAACTATTTACTTTAATAATTCCAATTTATTGACCTTTGGGAAAAACGTAAACGGCAATAGATTTTCAAATTTAGAAAGTTTTTAGCATTTTCTGAGGAAAAAAAACAACACAATTTTAAAATACGAAGCATGTTCTTCAACAGTAACTAAAAATTATAAGAAAAAAAATATAATATTTCATTTTCACATCATATACCATAATTATCTTTGCTGATACTAGTTAAATAGGTATTAGTTTCCAGTTTATGATCGATATGGTTTCAGGATCCAATTTTCATTTTGGGACGCCTTTGCATGGTTTTTTCTAAAATAGTTTCCTAAACGAATATAAATATATTTGCACTGAAAAATAAACAAGTAGTTTAATGTTTGTCCTTGAAGATAATTGAATTACGCTGTGTATAAATTGCAACACTGTTTCTGTTCGTCTCTATGTTTCAAGGACTATCCACTTGCCTAAATATTACATCCTAATTCCATCACATAACCCGTTTCTAATACCAAATAATTTCCGCTGAATAGAATAACATACGAGGACCATACGATTGTTTTTCGCTCCTCCTGAAAAATATACTCCGGGAGACTTGGGATGTTTTTCAATTCAGGTCTTCAATTGTAACAAAGATATTTGAGTTATAGTATATAAGATCATAATTCCAAACAGCAGCCCATGTAAGTTTGATTAATTCCCTTAACTGAGGGTGATACCTTCAGTGAATGATAGACACTATCTTCCAACAAATGTTAATACAGGTTCATGTAGATGAATGCGGTAATATTCAATGATATGATATGTACAGTAAAATGTTTCATATTCTACATGATTTCCAAGACAAAGTTTGACATTTTGTAGTTTGATATTATCAACTGTGAACATCCTTGTCCACGAGCTGGCGGTTAATACCGAGTCACAAGTTACAAATAATGTCGCACCCTGACAGGAGACTGGTAAGAGACCAATATCGTCGTACACCGGATAGCATTTACAATATAATATTTCGTCTTATGAATTTCCTTAGCTTAACAGTTAATGCTATGTTATATATGCTAATAAGTTGGGAATATATTGTATTATTGTTAATGTTGTGCAATTATAACGAGGAATAATCAACACAGATTTAAACACTGATGTGTTGAATGGTTAATCTTTATTGTTCGATTAATTCAATTATAGTCAATATACTCGTAACGCCTGAAATATCGCTAAAGTCCTGACTGTGTTGAATATGATTTAATCAAAATTAACATTCAACTGCTTTCAAGGAATACATTATGTTTTCGATTGTACTAATGATCTTTTGGTAAAGATTATAGTCAACTGGTAAGCCATTGAAGCACCTCAACCTCATTAATATCTTAAACAGTTGAATGGCAGAATGAAACGTGGTTTAGAGTTTCTTGCTTGTAAATTTTGTCTTCCTTTCCGTCAGAAGTTACGATTGTTGAGTGGTATAATGCCACATAATTAAGATCTTCTTGGATAGTATAAACACAGTTGTATTTCAGATGTATCAACAAAGTAAGCCATTCCTCAAAACTTTACTTAGTAATGTTACCTAGTATTATTACAGCAAAGAACTATTGATCAACGACTCTAATAGTCTACATGGGGACACCAGATGAAGTGTATCTTTTCTTCTCTTTAGACCATTTGAGATCAGATTTCATTTACAACTCAATATTATTATCTTTATGCAAGTATATTGATCATATTGCTTTTTATAAATACTAACAGAGATTTTAAAGTTTATGTCAAAATATTATTTCAGCCAATTTACTGTTAACGTTATTTTCAAATGAATATATTAGAAAATGAATATGATAAAACAAAAATAATATCCCAGGTTATTTTAAAAGGAAGTATTATCAGGAACTTTTAAGAACGGACATCTAGCAGATTTCAAATGGAGAGAAACAAAATTCTTGATGTATGAATAGTGGTATCAGTACATAACATTAATCACTATTTTTTCATTTTATAAACTCTTGTGTGCTACTGTAAATTGCTTATCATTGTTAATATCCATGTGATTTGTTGAAAATTGCTCCAATGCAATGTAAGTTTGTTTAAAAACAGAGAAGTCCAAAGAAAAGACAAATCTTTCAGGAAGGTAGTGGTTGTTCGTATTGCGCTATAATATTGTTGTTATGTATATCAGTGGCCTTGCTTGTAGTTTGCAGACACGAACTGCACTACTAGGTAGCACTACTACAGAGAAAGGGTACTCAAAAATAACCGGAATTCAAACGTAACCCCGGTTCACTTTACAATCATGCGCTTTTGTACATTGAGCTCATAGCCTTTTGTGTCAATGTCGTTCTTTGTGGGCAGTACAGCTATGTAGACAGGTTTCGTTTTAGCGCTTACAACCAAATTCAGTGATTGCGTTGATGGTTGAACATAAGTTACACAGGAAAGTATCAAAGCATTTATAATTTAGTCTTATCTTCGGCCCTTTGTGAGCAAATTTAACACAAATTTTGAGAGCACCATTTCAGCTGAAAATCTGCTAATTGTTGATGGTACCATTTTATTTGTAGGATAACTTATGAAATCTTTTCTGTGATCTTCTGAGGATGGTTGATTGGTTCTCTGTTGAATATTTACGTTTGCTTTGATCGTTTGTAGACATAAAAAAAGAGACAGATCTTGGTTGCTTTTAAACTCATATGGAACCAATTCTGAAACGTGAAAACCATTCCTAGTTTACCTAAAGCATTGTCCTTAAGGCTGTTTCAAAGAGTAATAATCGCATCAGATATTGCTTTCCGAAAGGAAGAAAGAAAATTTCACGTATACTTTTGTTCATCCACAAAAATGTTGCTGGATTTTGTTATAAGTACTAATCAAAGAAACACTCTACAAAGATCTATTTCTCACGAGTGATAGCGTTTGGTATATTGATAAAGAAAACATTACACTCACGAAATCCAACGGTATTTTCCGTAACACACAATACATTTACACCCATCACTTTCAAATTCCTGTTATTTTTGAGATTCCCATTGTATTGGTGATCAAAAGGTCATAGTTGGTCTTGTATATCTTTGGATTCAGCCCATATTGTTTATTTGTACTCCTTCAGTAAAACGATTTGACAGTTTTGACACACATAGGATGTAACAATACAATGTATATCAATACAAATATTTGTAAATAAAACACAATGTAATAGTTTCTTGTTGTAAATAAGATATTTGAAGAAAAAAAAGTATTATATTTTGCCACAGCCGTTGCGAATGGCTTGCAGTACAGGGTAGATATGTGAAATATTGATGAAATGTACCCCAGTGCTTGTTTGATCCATATATCTAATACATGTATGTTTATTTTGAATTGTTTCAATGTTTAGCAAACAACAAAGGTGACGTAGTTTATGTTTTCTGTAACGTACTCACAAATTCTTGTAAAGTTTAACAATAACAATAATTTGCCATTTTGTATTTTGTGAAGATTAGTATCAAAGAAAGTTGATTTACCAATATTGTCGAAAGAACGTAAGCAATGGATTTTATGTATTATATGTTACGTACTGATGTTAGTATTATGTTCGTGTTCAATGTCTATGCTAATGGACTAAAAGGTAAATAACGCTAATATGAATATTATAACGAAGCTTCATTTCGTCGTAAAGAATTAACAAATTTACACAAGCATTAGCTTGAAGCTTGTAGGGAAAATATAAATATTTTACCCCACGTTTAGATCCTTCTTTATAAACAAACGAGTTTGTGGAAGAAACTATATTTGTCTGTATAAAATGGAATAGATATTTATATTAAATGGTGGTTACGTCCTGTTGTATTAATTGAATATATAAACATTTTACAAAAGCAGCCTAAATAACTGCCTAACAAATAAACAAATAATAATAAATTAAATCAGTATCGCTCACATTTCAATATTTAACTGCCAACAAGATTCTTCCGATACGAAAATAATTTTTGCTTGATATCGGGAAATAAATTGTGAAAAAGTGGAATTTTTTTTCAAACATACGGTACTCCAAAGAATTTTAGAAAATAAAAATAAAAAATTTCTATAATGCCTGTTGTTGTATTATTGTTCTAAGATGTTTAAGAAATAATAAAAGATACAATTGTTTGCATAAAATTATTTCAGTTTTATTCTAGTACCAAGATATCCTGAAATTCTAATACTGTTTGCTTTTGAACAATTAATTTCCAACATGTTTAGCCTTGCCTTATTTTTTAAATCCGGAAATGCCCTTCAATGCCAAAAGAAGGCATTGCGCCTGGAAGCGTCCATTCTCGTTATCGTTACCCTACTGATTCATATATTGCTGAATATATATCTTAAAGATTTCACCATCAAGGCTACAATCAAATTTAGCATTAATTACTGAAGGAAACATTTCTATCTCAATCAATCTTCAAGGATGTTGAAAAGAGCAACTTTCATTAAGAAAGGTACTATACATTTGCTAAATGATAATATTGAGACTGATAGCGAATTTGAATTTTGTTTAGTGCCTTTAGGCATTTTTAGCTGAGGCCGAAATAAGGTAGAGAAGATACAGTAGGAAGGGTTAGACAAGGGGCTAATCTTGAAGTACCATACCGATATTAACACAGAGACGTAACCTCCATTCACAAATACTTACGCATTTCTTTTCTGGTTTCGAAGAAGTTTCTTGCCTTGCCGTTAGATGGCTCTGAACTCAGTAGCTCATTTTCTTAAACATCCTGATCAATTCAACCTTATGATTGATTCATACTGCGATATTTAAGCTATGAGGTAATCCTGAACTTCAGTTTACCGAGATCGTTAAGAAAATAAGGTATTGTAAATATAGACATCTAGCGGTGAGGAAAGGAACTTGTTGGAAGTTAGAAATGCGTGACTATTTGTAAATGCAGTCTACGTCTCTAAATAGTTCTCTGCGCTGTTAGCCTAACATATTAAGGAAAATTTCCTTGAAACCCTACGTCAGAAAGAACTGGTATTTTAGATCGATCAAAGTTCATCAAACAGCGATAACAACACTCTACGGACATTTTTAAGGACGGATGTCGAGTCAATATATACATTTAAAAAATCTTTAAAGGTGTCCTCTAGTACAGTAAAAAGAAATCATTAGTGATTATACGACGCAATATATTGAGTACGCGTATATGATAAAGAACGGAGGATAAAATGAAGATCCGACTGGTTAGGGGAGTTACCTAAAAGACACCCATTAACAATCCTTATATGGAACTGCATTACGTCATATCTTACTTATGAATAATAACACTGTAGTCAAACACAATAGAAGTTCTACCAGTATGATAAACTTTCACAAAACTAGTTTATTGAATTTTATGTAGGGTTTTCCCAAATCTTATCTGTAGTATAATCCTCCTTTCTCGTTGGGCAGAGTTATATCCTTTCTCCCACTGAATATCTGAATACTCTTCGTTTATTATGAATCACACATAATGTGGTATAGTATGGCAACATACTGCCAGGAAACTGCATAATGAAGCAAAACCTCTGGTGTGTTCTAAATGCTATTGACGTTATGAAATTTACATATGGAGATATTATAAATTCGACCCTGCAATCCAAGATGGTCCTTCTCGGCAATGCTATTTTGCATATTTTAACCTGTAGTCAGATATATGCAACATTTATGAATTTGGGTCTTCTCATCAATGCCGAAGAGTCTCATAATATCTTTCAAATTACACCAGGAGCCAACATTCTAACCATTCTCAGTTTATAGATTCCAAAATTATAGACATTTTCGAAAGTGCAAATTAATGCACTCTGTCTCTTTGCACTCGTACTAGCTCTGAAATTTTTTGTGCTTACATAGATATTTGTTACAAACTGAAACCAATTTATAAACGGAGCCGTTACAAATATACTGGATACGAATTACTTGCTAGGAACTTCCTACGATCATACTCTTGCTACAAGCATACTCGAGAGCTATGCTGTCTACCAAAGGGGAAACAATTCACACCAACAGAAAGAAGATGATTTGACCATCGCAGAAATGCTTATCAGACATAAGGCTAAATGATAAAATAATAGCTGAGCAAAGCAAATACGTTTTATTTAAAAACTAAAGACGTGTAACATTTTCGCCCACTAACTAACAATTTGGCTTCATCTGACACACTAAATCACATAAACAATACAAACAACAACTTCTAGTGAGACAACTATCTGTAGTTCCTGGTTGGTCCCCTGCCCGCCAATCCTGTACCGACTATACACAGTGACTTTATAATTAACAACAATCACTGGTTCCCTCTCATCCCCTGTTCCTACTACATCTAACACACAATACTGATAAGATGGCGGAAGTGAGTGGGAGCGTGTAAGAGCGTGCTTCATCTAAAACCACAGCATCAGAACCATGTGTAACATGATATTCATGCATAACAAACTATGTGTAACATGTTATTACCATACAGTGATATATAAACAAGTGCACGTGTCATATAGCTAACACTAAAAATTGATTGACAGGAAATAACTTTTAAAACATTATATAAAATATATTTCGATTTTCGCAGCAGAAGAAAGCAATTGCCGCCAGGCAAAACAGTGTTGCAGATTCTTCCATAAAAATGTACCATCAAAACAAAGAACTGAACAAAAGATGAAGCCAAATAGAGGACAGCGTCACCAGACTGGAAAATAAACTGACTACAGCGCAGGAATCACTATCGCAAGCAGTACCCTAGCCACAGAAGAATCCGGAACCGCAAACTACCCAGACTTGCCAAGAAATGCACCAGCAGCTTCTTCAATTATCTAAAGAACTCAACTTGCTGAGTAATGAAGTATCTGTTCTACGAACTAAAATTCTCAGCCATAGTGATTACACCGATGAACTGAAGCAGTACAGCAGGAGGTCGTGCCTAGTTCTCCACTGCGTGCCAGGAACACCAGGAAAAGACACCTCGAACATAGCCCTGGAAATCTTCAGTAAAAAAACTTGGTGTGAATTTATCTATTGGCGATATTGATTGTTGCCCTCCAACCTCTGAATTTGATGTAAAGTGAACTTTATACCACATGACGTCATTTATCTATTCTTAGTTAAGATGAATCTATTAAATTATTATGTATCTATTTCTGGTTCTTCTTCCTTTAAAATCTTTTTATTATGATAGATGTACTTTTATCTAAGCACTGAAACTCAGTTCTTTGTTGTTATTGTTGAGACTTGGATACCTATGAGGTGCTAGACAGAGCTTTGGAAACTAATGAATATTCAGAGAATACTGTAAAATGTGGTACACGGTCTCTGTCTGATGAATATTGTGGAAATCCAATATGTGATTTGTAAGTTATATCCTGTAGAATTGCTAAAATAATTAATGAAACTCTTTTGGGTCAGTGGACCATTGTGTTGACAGATGAGGACTTTTGCTCCTATCTTTGGATGTCAGCTATGTTAGTATTCTCATTCAATAAAGTTTCGTTTTGCCTGACTTCAATTTCGTATGGAACTAATATAGATTAGTGTTTTGGGGAATGTATTCAGCAGAGAAATATATTCAGAGACACTGAGATTAACTTGCTGATATTCATCTCATTTGAGAATTACTTTAGACTTAACGATAACATTCTATCTCTAATAACATTGCGGGATTCAGCGTACAGAAGCTATAGGAGAGCAGTGAAACACGACCTCAACACCGCTGTAATCAAGAAATTCGAAAAAAAAATGACATTCGTCCGTTGCCTAAAACTTCAAACCCAATAACGACTGAGTACCTTCGCCCCATTAGTATTCTTCCTGCACTTTCAAAGGCTCTAGAACACATTGTCCACGCTCAATTAACACAGTTTCTTGAAGTAAACAGCATTTTAAACTCTTTCCAATCAGGGTTTAGATCTCTCTACAGTACTTGCACTGCTCTAGTTAATATCACAGATGACATTCGTTCTGCTATGGATAATCGTCATATCACTCTGCTATCCCTTCTTGATTTTAGTAAAATATTCCAAACTATAGATAATAAAATTCTGAGTACCAAACTTTCTTCTTTCTATAACTTCTCACCGTTAACCCTATCATGGTTCAGATCCTACCTCGCAAATAGAAAGCAAAGGCTTGTCACCAGCGATACATATTCAAACTGGATACCTGTTCCATGTGGTGTCCCACAAGGCAGTATTTTAGGACCGCTTCCTTTATCTCTGTATATAAATGACCTGCCTAAAAATATTCTAGCCAGCAAATATCACTTATATTCTGATGACGTTCAATATCTTGTCCGACCCATGGAGCATAGTTAGTTCACTCCAGGACTTAAAATCCGATATTAGAAACATCTGAAAAGTTAACCTATTGAAATAAAAAATTATTATAATCGCATCACGGAAGATACTTTCCTTCATTAACACCGCAGACATTACTAGACTTGATGTAAATGGCGTTATAGTTCCTTTAAGTGAAAGCGTAAATGACCTTGGTCTATGTATCAACAAACACTTAAGCTGGACAAAACATGTGAACAAACTTTGCAGAAAAACGTATGGCGCATTACACTCTTTATGCCGCTTAAAAAAAATCCTTCCGGAAACCATCAAAGTCACTTTCGTGCAATCCCTTGTAATATCACAAGTCGATTACAGTGACGCTGCTTACATCGACCTTACTGAAGACCTAGCAAAACGCTTACAGTGCATACAGAATGCTTGTATCCGCCTCGTCTTTGACGCAGTAACTACTAGAGCTTAGTACGAAATCCCTGAGCACACCAGGGACTCGGGTTCTCAATTATCATTTAGACGAAATCTTAAAGAATTTTTATTCCAGCCACAATTCTCTCAGACTCACTAGACACACAGATGTATAGATCAATCACGTAACTATCTTATAAAATATTATTATTGTTAATATTTTCTCTCGAGTTAGTTTAGGTAATAGTCTTCATTGTAAGTACTCGCATTATGAATATATTTATATTATATATATTTCTTTACTTTTAATTGTAATTGATAATGTATAATTTTAGTGTTCCTTTTGCTTGTTTTGTAGTGTTAAATGTTTCATCGTGTGGTGTTCAATTATTCATATTATGTAAATTCAAATGGTTGAGTGGAAGAAAAGGTTATGCGTTAACTCCGCCATTTAAAAGAAGAAATGAATACCGAAATAAACCTTGTCTTGTAGAAATTAATTTATATGTGATATAAAAAAATAAGTAAAAAGAAAGATGGAAAAATAAACTAATAAATAAAAGGAACACTAAACTAAACAGATTTTTTTATGTCTTACACCAAAAATTCAATTTATATATTAAGGCTCCTTAACAACTTATTACACTGCTCATCAATTTTAACTCTCGAGTTCCAGTTCATCGCTTTTTCACCTTCCACTTCTATAAATCTTCCTTCTTTCTATTTTCTGGCAGTCCTTCTATCTTCCTCTCCCAACACTTTCACTTCACTCCAATTCACTAAATGTTCCGTGTCTCTTATATGTTTGTATATAGCATTTCTGTCCTTCTCCAAACCTAACATTATATTTATGTTGTTTTATCCGCTCTCTTAACCTTTTCCCATTTTCCTCGGATAGCACATTTCACAATCACTGCACTAGATTCTTTAAATTACTCCTTTTTTCTCCATCATTCCCTTCTCTCTTTGCTTTTCTCCTCTCTTATCACCGGTAGTAACCTCTTGCTTCCTTATTGTACGTAGAAATACCTCCAATCTTCAGCATTATCTTTATTACTTCTGTTTTCTTTTTTATACTCTCTATCAGCCACCACAGTTTTTTCTCTTCTTCTCCAGTTTCCTCTTGTTCCGCTCTTTCGTCTCTTCCTTGGTGTCTTCTTTTCTTCTGTACTTCAACCTCCTCTTATCATATCCATTTCTCCTTAACTAGTGTTAAGTTGTTGTCGAGCAGTTCCGTTCAGCCTTTACGGAACGTAGCAGCAAGGAGTAGAGTACAATATACGGAAATAATGTTCCCAAAATTAGTAAACATGTCTTAAATGCAAAATTAGCTGAACGTGATTTGCTAGCTCGGAAGTGAAAATACCATCTTAAGTGTCTCAATAGGCTATTCAACAAGTGTCGTAATTTTCGTAATTAATATAATTACATCCTCTGACACTCTCAGCTATATTGTCAGAGTTCATAGAGTGAATGTTTTCAATGCCATGCCTTGTTTAGCAGTACTCAGCACAAGTTCAACAATTGGCAGACTATCATAGAAAGCATTATGCTACAACACAACTGCATAGCGCACGTTCACGTAAAAAAAAAATGATTTCTTAGAGGAGAGATTTCTTAGACAATGCCTTCTTGTCAATGATTATTGTGTGGATAATCCGAGCAGCGCGAAACAGCTGCAACGATGATGCGGTTAATACATATTACGTTGCAAAAGGTATCAGAGAAAACATCCTAAAAACAAATACTCTTTCAACGGTAAATTTATCTTCCAACATCACGAAAAGGACATTTTTTCTTTACTCTTGCCCCTTGTTAATACCGTACTCTATGGAATAAATGTGCCTTCTCCTCAGGACCTACTCAGAAAGCTCTGAGGAGATATCTATTGATTCAACAGACATACAATCATCAGATATGAAAGTAACTCAATGTAATACTGTACCGATATACTACTACCAATTTATGTTGGTATATAGTATGTTCATGCAAAAACCAGAAAAAGACCTCGATGTTCTTCATTCTACAGAACTCATTTATATCGGATGATAACGTACTGCTCATTTTCTCATCATTTTGCAAAATTAGTGTGAAACGCTAGCAAACGAAGATGGTGCTGTGTGCACCAAATTTTAAGCTCGGCTTGTTCTCAACTGCAGGGTACAATAACATTGATCACAACTTATCAAGTACGAGTAGTGAATCCACGGAATCTTCGTATTGCAACATCCGCCGGACTGTTTTATCATTTACCAAATGTAGTGCAGCGTGGATCTTAAACTGTATGTTCTCGCACGAGTGATTTCGTCGTTCTTCCAAGAATGTGCTTCGAGGAAATGAAAGAATTGTGAATATACTTTGGAACGATAAAATAAGTTCAGAAAAATACCAACCCAAATCACTACATACATTCTTAGTCAACTGCAAGCATTTAATCCAGGAGGATTCCAGTCATGTTCTGGCTATGATTTAGTGTATTCTTTTCACGGTCAGGGAAAAGGGACCACGTGGGAAATATGTAATTCCTTACATGGGAGGTAGAAGCATTCTTATTTCTGTCACATCTACAGGAAAAACTACCTCACCATATTGCGATCATCTGGGAACGATTTCTCATCTTTTACAACTGACCAGCAAGCAACTCTCTGACAATAGACGAAGCCCGGAAAAGCTCTTCTGCTCGCATCATGATTCCGTCAGAACATACCAGCTAAATCAGGCGCACTTCATCAACACCTACTACGAGCGCTGTATCAAGGAGGGCTCACATGGGGTCAAGCTAGTGCACTTCTAATTCACGACACACTAGTGGATAAGTGGAGATGGATACTAAATATAACATATTGGCATCAATTTGGTCAACAGATCCCGAAGCTTCTCACAACGTGTGACTATTTACATGACAATGTAAGAAAGGAAGCCTCTCTAAAACTTGCAGAAAACATCAGCTTCTTTACAATTTGCTCTGCAAATTGCGTAAAGGAAAAGAGGATAACACTTAATATTTAAGTAGTATCCTTAAATTAGTATCCGTTTTATCGTAACAGAATGTACGAAAATTATCTTTACAGTTATATTGCTTTTCATGTTTACAGCCCAACCATATCCAAGCTTATAATGTAAACTATCCTTTGTTGAACCATTCAGTGTTCGGTATTGCACCTACAATCACTTCCATTATGTTCTCGTTTGATTATTATGGATATTATGACAATACACCCTTGTATCCGACTTGAATAAAAAAACACACAGCTTCCTGACAAGGCTGATATACTTTAAAACTAAAATG
>JAGDQP010001517.1:0-33506 GCA_022664845.1 Lepisma saccharinum
AAAAGTTAATTGGACGAAATGTCTCGTGGACGAAAAATCTGTTGGACGAAATGTCTTGTGGACGAAAAATCTGTCGGACGAAATGTCTTGCGGACGAAAAGTCAAGTGGACGAATTGTCTCTGGACGTAATGTCTGTGGACGAAATATTTGTGGACGAAATGTCGCGTGGACAAAATTTCGTTGGACGAAATGTGGTATCACCAATTTTCTTATACTGCTTACATGACTGGGATTATTTCAAGAACTTGGCCAACTGGTCTGGAATTTAATCGAACAGTACAGTGTTTTTAAGTAGGTGCCAGTAGAATTACCAATAGAGTTATTTAATTTTTATATGCTTCATTCGCAAATAGTATGAAATTAAATTTCGGATCATGTCGGTAAAATTAGTCTTTCTGTCTTAGATGTCAAATAATATTCCATTCAAATTATGTTTCGTACCTTCCCTGTCATCAGCAGTCATAGTTATGTTTGAATTATTTTGGAATTTTAAATGTATTTATAACTATTAGGATTGGGGAGGAGAAATGATGCGAGGAGTCAACCAAGGTCTAATTGAAGGTAGCATCCCGGTATTTCCCTGGTGTGGGTAAGGAAAAGCCTCAATCAGGAGAGTCGGTCGCCGGAGCTGAATCCAAGTCTTTCGAATACAAGGCAAAACTCTACCGTATCAGTTTTAAATTTCAGACTTGTTTTACTGATGATTTTCTCCATATTCAATGACTCAAGCATCCATACACTACACATAGACCTTTAACTCTTATCTGGAAAACAAGATCTGCGAGTGCTAATGCATACCACGGTCAATTACTCATAAATATTGCAACATAAAAGCTAAGTACAAAAGAGACGATCACACCGTACACGTTTTCCATTTTAAAAGAAGAAAGTTAATTTATTTAAGATTGACCTTGCTGGAAAATAGTAGAAGGCTGAACTAAGTGAGTAAGAAAAATGTTTTACCAGAATTTTTCCGTTCTTATAAATGTTTGTTCCAACTGCTCACAGGTGGTTGTTTTACCTCAGAGCAGAAAAAATCAGTGTAAAGCAGCTATCGAAACAAGCCAGACTAAATGCACTACACTCTCTATCTTATCGTTTCTCTCTTTTTTTTTCTGTTCTTCCTTCCGAGTTTATTGTGTGACGTCATAATGAACTTGACAGGTGAACAGGAATCTTACATCCGGGTCAAACACTCCCCCTTTGCATGGTTTGCTGCCTTCAAAAGTGACGTCAACACAGGCTATACGTCATTTCTTGTCCGATTTATCGTATTATCTTGTAAGTTGCAGTGAATGTTCTTTTAAACTTCTTCAAATCCTGCTTTAGCAGGTTTCTCTGGGTTTTTGTTTTCAAGTAAAATTTTGCGTGGAAGAAAAGTAGCAATTTCCGCTTGACCATATTATGTCAAGTGATCCTATAGCTAGACTCGGGTTTTTACTCCTTTTTCACTGTCATTATCGGTCCTCATATCGTGTTCGGTACTTGTGGACAACGTAATCACAAATTCAATTTTTACTTCAACCTGTCACGATTATGTGAGCGTAATGCTTGTTAAAACCCACGAACATCCATGCCCCAAGCAGGATTTGAACCCGTGACCATGGAGTAAGTGAATTGTTATGAATGTCCTAAATGAGGTTGTGAGCTTCTACGAGACCTACTATTTTTTTTTTTGTCAAGTGGAATCCGAACAACTCCGCTCAAGAAACTCCGGCGGGAATTGAATCCGTGACTATTCACACAGAAAATGACCGCGCTAACTTCTCGACTACTTCGGAGCTCTCTACTATCTTACAAGGAAACTATCTCCTGTGGGACACGAAAATCAATATGAAACTTCCACAGTGCATTGATGATGTGTTCAAATGAACACTCCTGTAGTAATACGTTTCGAAGTTTCGCGCAACACGAGTTACAGGACTTCAAAGTTTCCGAAATTTTGTTCTGAACGCCTGAAGAGTAGGCAACACTTCATACATATGTGTTAAAGTTATGCATAACCCATTCACTTTTATCTAAAACGTTGCACTAAAGATTAAAGTTATTGGTAAAGTTGCCGTGTTAATTAATTGTTCTAATCCCTGCTAAAATCGAATATTATATTAATACAGGGTGATCAGAAATACAATCATTTCCCGGATAATGATTAGTTAAAGGTTGTAAAGTGTCGTTTAGATACGAAAGAAAAATCCAAACGCAAAAGTTGTGCCATCTCAAGATAATGTTACGCGTGCCAGATAGTGTTGCTAGGAGACGAGACAAACTTCTTGGAATTCGAGACGAGACAGACTACTTGTATCGTAAACGAGACGAGACGAGGCGTCTCGTGAAATGTCTCGTCTCATATCGTGTCTCGGAAATCCAAACAGATTTATTTAATTTGTTTAAAAATGTATTAACTCGGAATAAAATATTTGCCTTGGAAATCTATACCAGCGTTTATTACTTCAACTTAGGGCTATCCTACAAAGAACAGGGAATACCTCAACTTATTTTTAGTGATCTTTACAAACAGCTTTAATTTCCATTTTACAATTAATTCAAGCTTAATAATTTTATTTTGTGAAAGTGCTCCAGATTCAAGTACAACGTTAAAGCATTGATCGAGATATCTATGTATAAAAGTCCTATGTTACAGAATCACACTCCACAAGTTCTCTTAATAACTGTTTCAGTAATCAACCATTGTGTCATGGTCTTTCTCGTTCCGAACAAAGACGGAAACGTGTCAGCCTTTTTCGGTACGGAGTTTTGAAAGAATGCTGGGTTTGACAATAAAATGCAGTTCTTTTATTTGTTTTATGATGTTATTTGAACCTAAGGCTTTTTTTTTAATCGGAACGAGTCACTTAGGCCTCCTTATTTGTTGAACTGTCACCAGAGACTGTAAAAGAAGTATTTTGGAAGAAGTAGGGGAAGGCTTGCCTTTGGATTGTACCGACCGTATTGGCAAATATTCGTCTTTTAGTACTGGTTCAGTCGAAACTAAGCAACCGTTCTTGAAAGATTGTGGTCGTGTTGTGTAGTTTGTTTTGCTTTGTTACTTCTTTCGAAGGAGAAAAACATAAGTCGAACCGTGCAGCCAGTTGGCGGAAAATTTTCCGTCTTTACGGGAAATTCTATGGTCTTACGGGAAAGAGGAAATTTTTGCTAAATGTGGCAAAAACGGGAAATTTGGGAATGTACTAAAATTTTAGAAGGAAAGTTCCTTTCTCTCTGTCTCCTTCACACACACATTGTTTGCTTTTCTCCTTTTCGTCCTTTCACATTTTTTGGGCGGACAGACGCCTCCAAACATGATTTTATTGTGCACTCCTATCCTCCTTGGGTTGGTTTGTTCCCAGCACTGGTAGCAATGAAAGTACAGAGGAGGGGGAAAAGGTTGATCTTCTGGAAAAGGAGTGGGGAAATTGGAAATTGCAAGGCGAGGCAGTGTCATATGATGAGCCACGAAAATTGCAACCATATGTTGGATGAGAGCAAACCGGACAATGCTCTTTCGGACCCTTTGTGCATTCATACTCATTTTTGAAAATTAATATTTGTACTGTGCTGCATTCAAGTAGGTACCAAGGGTGACTTCTATGGAGGTTGCTCCTTGAAGGTACTTTCAAATAGCTCTAAAGAACATCTTGCTTTTATAAAACTCAGGAACTGCGGTGCTGTGTGACAAATGAGGAAACGCTGCTAAAATAAAAAGAGGCATACACACACAGTCCACACACATTAACAAAGATTAAGAGAGAGAGAGAGAGAGAGAGAGAGAGAGAGAGAGAGAGAGAGAGAGTGGGGAGGAGGAGGAAGACAATATTATTTAATTGTGACTCATTTTGTGAGCCCCGTAAGGTGAAGTCTTAAATCTCTTACTGAATTCAGTGTGTTTGTGTGCGTGTCTTGCCGTTGTTAGAGCGAATTTTACAAGTTTGTTAGGCGGTATATTTTTTCATAGTTACTTTTAATTATGAGCTCTTTGGGTGATAGAAAGCGAACAAATCGAAAAGACTCAACAAGGAGTGGATCGAAGATAAATATTTTAAAACGTGGTTGCAGAGCGTACCACATGCCGACATCAAGCCTGCAACACGGAGTTAATATGCACTTAAAGCGAATTACACAACTTTCGAAAGGGGTGAAACACCAGGCGAAAGTAAAATAGATGCTTTATTAGAACGAAACGAAGTGCTGGAACATAAAAATCGAGTGAAGACTAGTGAAATTCAAATTGCAGAGTTTCTCACGGAACACAGTGGTGCATTTGCTTAAAGTGAACGTTCATTGTGAGCCTTTATACTTATTATGGGTTTTGAAAAATAATGAATATTGAAGAGAAAATTCAATCATCATTGGACGCTATTACGTAACTAAAATTCTTTGTTTTAAAATTAGGCGATAACTTTTATATATGGTTGCGTAAAATTCCGACTCTGAACAGGAAATTTTAAGCCTTGTGACGGGAAACTTCGATTTAGAAAACCGACATCACTGGAGTGGACGAAGAAAAAAACTAAAGCAGAGTGAAGTATTGTCAATTGCTGAGTAAGAAGATTGGGGTGACTTTTCAAGAGATGCAGAATATGTGCAGAAACCGGACGATCAACATCCTTGTTTAACCTGTTTCGAAATTCGAAAAGAACTAAACTGCTTTTCACTTCAACTCATTTTTAAGACCTTTAGGCATCTTTGGTTCAGGCAGAATGGACGATGATGGGAGAATTAGTAGAATAAAGAAAATACACACACTTGATGTTTGTCCACCACACCACGAAGCCCATATGGCACTAACCGGGATCGAACCGATGACCACACACACCACAGGTGAGTCCAGCGGCCGGCCATCCAGACAGATTTTCCCAAGGTTTTCCTATCACACCAGGCAAATGCCGGGATTCCACCTTTAACATAGGTCCTGACCGACATCCTCCCGACTCTTTTCCCCTCCCTTATCCAGGCCTTACATGCCTAAAGGCCATAAATGAAGAAAAAAACATAATTCCCCAGAGATGAGTCCTCTAAAACTAAGCCACCGCCACAGATCTTTGTCTTGTGTAGTCTGGGTAATAACTTTGTTGTATCTTGATCAGCATGATGTAATCTCCTACATTTTTTACTTTTGGATGGCATTATACGCTGCACTATTTTACGAGACAGTCAGTACAGTCAGTCAGAACATTGGGATTTATGTAGGCCTATGTTTAATACCACTCACTGGCTCATCACGAAATGAAGGACTGAGGAACATAGTGATGTAAGTCAATTTTCAATATTTTTTTATGTTCAGATTATACTCACCAAAATACATAAAACGGATCGTGAACCACGTCGTAGTCCACTTATGGGTCTACCTAGCGTATTACTGGACTAAGACGGGCTACACTATTCAGTTTATGTATTTTGGTGAGTAGAATCAATTTTCTGGACATAGGCTAAATAAACCTTATTGAAAATCGACTTAAGCTATTATGTTCCCCAACCTTCCAAATGTCCGGGTGAGGTCTATGATTATAGTCAATTTGTTTCTCGAACGTTCCAGTACAAGTTATTAGGCTACGAGGCTAGAAGTTCTTCAAATAATATACGGAGGAGGTAAGTTTGAGTAATACATTTGAAAATGTTTTCTTCCGTGTTTACATATTGCTGCCATTCGTTTCCCTTGCTGCCATTTTTTTCCGCCTCCCATTTTTTCCGGCTGTCATTTTTACCGCGCTCCCACGCTCTCATATGCAGTCACTTTATGAATTCTTGAACTGGCGCGCCTCATGTTTTTCTTATATATAAATGGAGTGCATTTAGTGCAAAAACGCCACATGGAAATGCTGCAGTCTCAGTAATTTAAAAGCGGGATGGTAAATCAATAGTATTAAACCCAAAGCTAGTTCACTCTGTTTCTCTCTCTCTAGCATATGATGGAGACTGAATGGATGTAGTGCGTAAGAAGTGAAGTATTTTGTTCGAACTCCTAGAGATTCACCTTGTGTTGTGCGTGTAATGTGGATAATTTCGTTGGATTATGAGCTATGTACGATTATGTACTGACAGTAGAATTTGATTTTGAATTTGGGCACTAGTTCCGCAGAGGGTTTCCTCTATTTTTGCCATCTGATAATTCCAATACTCTGTGGTCACCTCCGTATCTATGTTACATACTCGTTGCTTCGGTTTCATATATGTCAATCCCTTCAATTTCAGAATATAGTTGCGTTCATGAAATGCGAGCGGCTGTTATGTTTTACTCGGAGCAGGTCTTTTTAAGAGACTTCCACTGTTCGCATATCACGATAAAGGTAATATCGGGTGGAAGAAGATTCATGCAAAGACACAAAGTAATGCCAAGTGGGCGGAGCGAGCGAAGATGGGTTAGTTAAAGGTGTCATTAATTTCATATTACCATCGTCATAACCGGCACTTTTTAATTTCCGCCCTTAAGTTGCTTTCCGCTACTGCAAATAGTTCCCTCTTCTTCACAACTCTTTCTGCTTTATTGTACATCGAGGCTATAAAGCTCACCCCCTCTATGGAACTTTACCCTGAATTTGTATATTGATTTTAGGTGACTGGCTAAAAGACTTTTTAAGAGAAACCTAATCCTAAGAAGCCAAATTAAAGTCCTTACTTTAAGAAATCACAAAACATATTTTATATACTTTTATTTTAATTTCATTTGTGGTTTCGTGTGGTTGTGAGGCGCAAATCCTGCACAAGGCTTCAAACTCACTTCCAGACTAGCTACAGATAAAACTGCGAACACACACGCAAATTTAACGGCAATGCATGATAATGCAAACACAGGAGTCAATCCTCGTCATAAAGAATCGTGGTAATAGCATGGCGCCATCTGTTAACGTTGTTCTCAGTAGCTTGATGCTATGTGTTAGCGTTCTGCTGAATTGTGCCACTAACACGAGAAATATCTCTCTCTCTCTGTGCTATGCTGATACCCATCTGTAATCCCTTTCGGCAGCTACGTGTAAACACATTCCCGCGACGTCATCTTCTTGAAAGTGTTTCCAACATGGAATAAATTTTAATATTTTTCGATTCTGGTATTCGCTATTGATGAATTGAATTCCATTTATGACCTTTAGACGTCTCAGACCACGATATGGTATATTCTCAGGGAAAGATATTGCCAGGGTCTAGTTTGTAGGTACCATCTCGGGGTTCTTTTCCCGCTAGTGATGATTTTCATCATATGTAAAGCACGAAATGCAGTGTTGCAAAATATGAATATTTTATCACGTTAAACGTTGAGCATTTGATTTACTCGTTATCACAATACGCTTCTAATCATATCAGATTTTTTCCTATTACACAACTATTTGTAACTAAAAAGAGCTAAATAAAATAATACTACTATAAAACAATACTATTATAAAATGTATTTTACACCTCTTTATTCACTAAAAACTAGAAGCCGGCCGGGTGGTCGAGCGGTCTGCGGCGGTAGGCTATCGACTCAACGGTCCCGGGTTCGAGTCCCGGCAGGGGCATGGGTGTGGATTTTAACACTTAACAGCTAAAGGCAAATCGTGACGGGCCGAAGTCCAAAGTTACTAAACTGGCCCATATAAAAATAAAGTTTACCAAAGTTTTACTAAAAACTAGAAAGTAAAGTCAATTTTAACATTTAAAGGACTAGAAAATAAAAATGTATTAAATTTACAAAATGCAATTCAACATGAACGTACTTTTAATATCGCGCTTCGCTTTTACTTTTAATAATATATTTTTTTACAACATGATATTAAAAACGTTGTTGTTATTTTAATTTTAATGCATAAAAGCAGGCTTTTTAATTATTTTATATTAGGTAGATTTCGAAGAAAAATCTACCTATTGAGATCGGTACGATATCAATATACCGGTATATATATATATATATAAAATGGCCGCCGAACCCATTGTTGTATAGAATACACAGCCTAAATCGCTGGGGCTATTGAAATCAAATTTGGCATAAAGGTACAACATCACTTTTTGATTACGAAAATGTTACCTAATGAGTTCAAAGACGCCATCTTTGATCCAAAATGGCCACCGAACCCATTGTTGTATAGAATACACAGCCTAAACGGCTGCAGCTAGAAATATCAAATTAGGTAACACGGTACATTATCACTACTAAAATATTACATGATGTATCCAAAGACGCCATCTTGGATCCAAAATTGCGGACCTAAAAATCAATTTTCCACACCGTTTGAGCTAAAGATACGAAATTTGGCATAAAGGTGCATTATGATAAGTAGTTTAGGGAAATATTACAACATCTGGGAAAAGTCGCCATCTTGGATTCAAAATGGCCACCCAAAATCCCATTTTGCACACCGTGTGAGCTGGATAAATGAAATTTTACTTGAAGGTGTACAGAATATTGTGAAGTTACTTGACAGACATATAATAAAAATCCCTTTCGGTAGGCCTACAGGCTGAGGTAGATCTCGAAGTTTTTTTTTTATTTTCAATAATTCAAATCTCGTCTTATATGAGAGCTATGGAGAAACTATTTATTGATTTGTAGATTATTCATCAAGAGCTGTTCAACAATACCCCACAAGACGTATATATGAATAATGAATATCTTGATGAATAATCTACAAATCAATAAATAGTTTCTCAATAGCTCTCATATAAGACGAGATTTGAATTTTTGAAAATAAAAAAAACTTCGAGATCTACCTCAGCCTGTAGGCCTACCGAAAGGGATTTTTATTATATGTCTGTCAAGTAACTTCACAATATTTTGTTGGTAAAGGAAGGTTAGGAAAAAAAAGAGAATTAATATGTCAATTTTATCCCTTAAATGAGATTTATTAACTGCATGTTTCTTATTGAATATTTGGATTAAAATGTTAGTAATTCTGTCTTAAAGCTAAATCAAGACTTTTAAATGTATTTCATACAACTGAAAGCCTTTTATTAGCTTCGAGGAAGGGCCTGGGCAACCCCAGCGGTCGGGCATCCTGAATTAGATTTTCCCTAGTTCGTCTCAATAACAGCAGACTAATGCCGGGATGATACCATGAGGGTAGGCAGGGCCATTATCTTGCCCTCCTTGTTGTTTGCTGTCAAAACGTTCGATGTAAAATAGCAATTGTATTTGCTGCGTCCAGAGGCGGCGTTAGCTGAGCGCGGGGCCAAAGTACAAGTAAAAATCGCTGATCACTGAAATGTTACATCTAAAGCCGATAAAACAGTAAGAAACTTCCCCCTAAATGCTTCCTCTCACTTCTTCCTTTCATTCCTAACCCTAAATTTATTACTAAATATTCTCTTTTTTAATGAACAACGGTTTCTTATGAAAACAAAAATCGACATAATTTATTAAAAGAAAGTACAATATATTCTAAAAACTGCATTGCTAATTACAAGTGCTTCTTTATTCATTTCCATTTCACATTACATTTCGCATGGAAACTATACAAACTAGTTTATTTGTAAACTTTATTTTTTTACGAATCAACTTTTATATCATTGAGTAAGAAAAATATCAACTCGGAACGCGGGGCCTGGGGCGGTTGCCCCAGTTGCCACCCCCAAACGCCGCCTCTGGCTGCGTCTATTGCTGTTTGTCTCAATTTATTTGTGACATTGAGACATCTCGAACTCAGGTCAATTTTGGTGTTGGTCCGCTTATCTGCATCGAAAGAAAGTCAGTTTTTTTTTTTTTTTTTTTTTTAGTTCTAATAGTTTTTCTCCGTTTGGTTTTTGTCAGTCCGCAAACCCATCCTTGTACTTGGACTGTGGTCTCAGTTCTTGGGGAAGACTTCTTCATTCGGGTTGGAGTTTGTCCTATAGACTTTTCGTCCACGTATTTCCACAGTAATCATGTCCTAGATTCACTCTTGTCCACTTGATGCAGTCCTTGACCGAATTTATTCAGGTTTCAATAGTATTAATAAGCGATTTCAAAACTGGTATGTCATTTCGACATTGCAGTTAAAGCTCTTTAGAATTGTTTGGAAATTCGTTGAAGCATGTTTCGATCTCTTTCATAATCAGTAATCTAAAGGTCTTTATCACTTGTGTTGTTGAAACTTTTCTCTTCTGACGTCATTGTCTCTTATGCTTTTGCACCCTTAAATGCCCGTCTTTTTGTTTACATTTTTACTATATTTACGAAATGTAAAGTTCTTTTTTTTTTTTTTACTGACGGAACCGGAACTCTGACCTTTCTATTATCAATTCCGGAACTGTCTATAAATTCAAGTTAGGAGAAAAGAATGAAAATAGTGACACAGCGACAAGAAAGCGAAAACAAGTTCCGTTCCGTTCCGGTTGTGGTGACTTGTTAGCATAGCCTTCGAGCAGTATTCTCTTTTTTTTCCCTTTCTGTAATTTCACGATATGCTCGAGCTGCTTCTTCACACACACACACACACACATGCATGTACGTACCTCCGTCTTAAAAAAGCAAGAAAGTAAAAGGCTGTAGTAGTTTTAAAAAAAAGACAAAACAAGACCTTTTAAAGAGATGGCTGCTGTTGTGTTATGTAATGAAGAAAAAATGTTACGTGTCTTTGTAACTATGTAGATGCCATGTGACCTCCGTAACTGACCAACCAGGAAACTCCGACGAAAATTGCTTGTTTCAAGACGAACTAGAAAAGACGTTTTAGCTATTCTTCTTTCAACGAAACTAGTGGGTGTGTTGTGTATGTTGTATGTGCAGTTTTTAGTGCTTTGGTTTTCATTATGTTTTAGTTTTAAACATTTCTCCTGTGAGAGGAAAATGACACTATGCAAACCGGTTATTTGCTGTTTATCTTAAGTGGACTATTCTGAACTGTCAATTCTAGATAGTGTTTCAAAGGATCGATCATTTGGGAGTCCGCTATCGTCTACATTGGATATAAACATCTGTTTTTCGAGCTAACACAAACGTTATTGTTACTGAGATTACTTTTCAATTAACTCGTGAAGACATGATTGTAATCCTGAATTAGTGGATTCATTATCAGTGCCAAGTAAACGTGTTTACAGCTGACACTTTTTTTTGGTGGAACCGGCAAGCAAGGTGCATTGGACTTCCAAGGTCTTTTTTTTTTTTTTTTTGAGCACTCTTTCCTTGTAAAGTTCAACCAGTGTTCAAGTTTTAGTGATAAACAAACAAGTCATTTAAAAAAAAAAAAAAGTTTATAATTTCCCAGAGGATATAACGTATTAGTCACGTTGCCATTTAGGCCACAAGTATTTCAACAAATTCAAAGAAGAAATAGTGAGTTTGGCGGCTTACACGTTACAAATTCTGGGAAATGGTGCCACGAATTTTTAGTGTTTTGGTAAGTACAATAATTTTTGTTGCTGTTGTTTCCTTTCTTGTTCTAATTTAAACAGGTTCTATTGATTTGCTGAATTCAATCCTCATACATGAATTGCATTTCGAAGTGCAGTACGAGGCTCACAACTGTAAGAGATATTGTTGTAAACAATAGGAATACCTACCAAAATTTCTCAAGACGAATGCATCTCAACTTTGAAACTGACCCTGAAGAATTCCAGACCGGGAATCTCACATACTTCCTATCGGTCCCTGGTCTCTGTGAAGCAAAATTTCGCATCGCTGTTCTCAAATTTGGCCACAGGTATCCTTTCCCAGGAATTGTTACTACCTTGCTCCTCATTACAATCAGATTAACTTCAGAACATGGGCCAATTTACTGGGGGGGCAACGCCCCCCAGTAATTTCAGAATGACTATGAGAACCCCCGGAAAATCTTCTACCCTTAAAGTAATTGCCCCCCTAAGGCAATTCTCTCTCCTAAATTCTGAAATAGCTGGGGGGAAATGCCCCCACAGTAAATTCGCCCGTGCTTGAGATTATTTCAGTGCTGGAACCTGACATTAGATTTGGGTCAGCGTTTCTCTTTCATTCCAGCTCAGATTACTACCGATACCGTCGTCGCGTTCATTTTCAACATAATTCTGCGCCCCACCCCCGCAGTGGGGGGCGTCATTCTCCAAATTCTTGAGCACACAGTCCGGCTTAAATATTTGTGCGGTTAGAAATCGATAGAAACTGCAAAAAAAAAAAAAAAAAAAAAAAATATTTACAGCCCAATATTCGCTTTATAAGCTCCAAACTTAAAATTTCTAAAGAATCCCTGACTGTCGAACTTATCAGCTGATCTAAAGCCTCCACACCTCGGTCTCTTGTCTTTTTTGCCATTATTCGAGGTTCAGTACGTCACCTTAACACATTGAAGTTATTATGGGAAGGATGTTCGGATTTCCGGGATGAAAATCAGGATTCCGGAATTGGGATTTCGAAAGTCGGAATTTCTGAATTTTTCGGAAATGAAGAAATTCCGGAATTGACTTCCCACTTCCGAACGCCCCTACTATGGGGTCCATATTAACCCAAACTGACCCCCCCCCCACACACACAGAAAGAAACAAAAAATTGACAAATCTATTTTAAAAAAAAAACAGATCTGAGAAAATTGTAAAAAAAAAAAACACACACACACACGCCAATATTAGTTACGGTTTCAAAAATACAATGCTTCAAATAATGATAGGGTCTAATAGCCCCTCAAGGGTTAAATTAAGAATTAATAAAACTGTTTTTATCTATCGTCCAGTCAATTATTTAATATCTATTCGTTTTACAACATATTAGTCTAAATTCAAAATCTTGTATTAGAAATACTTGTATTATCGTTACAAATAACGGTAAGAAATTTGAATTTCGTTCTATTTATGACTTTCAGATAACCCTGACTTTGGACGGGTTAGGTTAAGTAGAGAATGTTGGAAAGAAATCGGTCAGGCCCCTGTTTTGAGGGTAGCATCCCGGTATTTGCTTGGTGTGGCTGAGGAAAACCTATGGAAAAACCTTGGCCAGTATGGGCTGCTACTGGGATCGTTCCAATGACTTCCTGATTGCTAAAAGCAATCCGCCGTAGCTCAGTGGTAGAGCGTTGGCGTAGCAATCGGCAGGTCGTGGGTTCGATTCCAGCGGCCGACCGTCTTGACTGAGTTTTTTTTTTCAGTTTTTTCTCCTCAGTCATACCAGACAAATTCCGGGATGGAACCTTCAATATAAGTTCTGTCCAACACCTTCCCGAATCCTTTACCCTGGCAAAGAATTTGACAAGGGGAGGGGGTCAAGAATTTTATTTTTTCTTACAAGGCCGTGTATATATTGAGTTCTTTATATGAGAATAAATATAATGTTTGGACTTAGTGTATTAATATAGTGTTGGGACTTAGTGTACGTAGGTTTTAAGCGGAGGATTTTCTTAGAGAATGAAATTAGGGTGAACCTGGATAGCTGGCCATCCATTTGACGTTATCATTTTCCTCAATAAGTGTTTTTGTGAGAACGACACATCACGTATAAGCTACTTCAGCTAGATAAGTACATTAAGAAAGAAATATCTGTATTAGATTTCGGGTGAAAATGCAAATAATTATCATTTATAGTTCCAAGCATACCATCTTGAGAGGCCAAATTGCCATGAACTTTTCACATATTATATATTATCCGGAAATTACCGTTTAGATGGCCACTCTGCTGTGGAGAGAATGCATCCACTCTCATGAGAATAGAACAATGTCCTTGAATCTATTTTCTTCTGTTGGTCATTTGTTTGCCTTGTGTGGTTAACTTACACATATGTCATGACAGGAGTAATAATCAGAGCATGACCATGAACTGCGATTCAGAAAAGCAGTTTCTTTGAACATTCAATTTTAGTAAGCTTTTCCTTATAAAGAAAAAAAACAAGAATTTCAATTTATTTGCTTAATTTTCTAACATTGTTCATAGTAGGGGAGCTAGGGTACCCCCCCCCCCTCTATGGACCTCAAGGACTAAATGAAACTAATATTTTCAGAAGCTTCAAACATCCTTGATTCACATTAGAAATGTTGACACAAGACAAAAGTGATCCGAAGGGTCAAAATCCAATATGGCCGCCAGTTGACCCATATCTCCGTGCATCTGGGATTTATTGGCAAAATATTTCTTGTAGGTTTAGGCCAGGGATTACTATGGCTTTTGCCCACCCTGGTGTAAGTACCGTACAATGCTATTTTAAAAATCAAGAAACATCCTTGCACTAGGCAAGATTCGAACCCGAGACCTATTGAATGTTAGCCTGATGCGCGAGACCCTACGGCCACCGAGGCTAGCATGAATTACTTTCAGAGTACTTAAATAAAGAAGCTTAAAGTGACAAAAAGTTATGTATGTTCTGCTACCTTCTCTGCATCAGCGCAATCAGCATGCTTCCAATCACCGCACACATTGCATTGCATCCAATGGTCATCTCAAATATATTCACTGAACATACCGTTATATAAGAGACGTATATTATTGGTGTCCTCAGGTTGTATTCTCTATTTTTGAAAGAAAGTAACATGGTCACCTGAGAAGTAAAATTCAGCACTGGATTCGTAAGAAACATCTGCTTGTATTCCTCTTTCGTACTGGATGCAACTTCATGATGGCACATCTAGTGTCCGAAACAGTTTTTTTTTTTTAATTTCTTACGTTTTGTCTGTATTTTTCTCTTTCCACTTTACCACTGTTTCAATTATTCCCTGTATGAAGAAGCTGCTGGCTTCTTTGGTTGCACAGTAAGTCATCATAGTTTCTGACATCTTTGTTGGAACAATAGGTAGGGAAACAGGAACTTACTTGTGCGCAACGTTTTGGTTTCGTTTTTATGTAACCGGTTTCATCCATCCCTGATAGTGCTACTAAGATTATTCGAATATAGAATAACATTCGACTAAAAATTTCACATTTTGATCGGTAGTTTTTTTGGTATTTGAAAATATTCGAACATTTGTAGCCCCAATCCTTCATATGTACACCAGTTCTATATCTAGAGGACATCTGTAAGAAAGCACAATACTCAAGGAAGAAATTGACCATGGTAAACTCAAGACAAATTACATTCGGAGGTGAAAGCGTAGAAAAACTTCAGTCCAGAACAGTAGCGTAACTAAGGGCATGTGGGCCTCCCTGCAACAAACCAGAATGGTCCCCGCAAAGTTACTGAGCTTCGAAACTAAGCTTCGTAAGTAGGTCTCCTTCAACAGAAGGCTCCCCCGCATAGCGGTCTCCGCCAGTGGTTCAGAATGAGTTGAGTTGAAGTTCACTCCTTTCCCCAGTTGAGTAAGCAGTGAGTTCCCTTTGTCAGTACATGACAGTAACTCTTATTTCATATTTCAAAGAAGCAATGCAATACCCAGTTCAGTTCATAATATTTCCTTCAAGACGTCATCTATGCCTGATAAGCTTATGAAACGTAGTTAAGTGAGTGAAGAATATTCATTGAACAGTCTTTACATCATAAAAGTTCATTAACCTGTGTGCATGTTGTAAACATATATGTGTAGTTCATATGAACGTAATCAGTCCACGGCGCGCCTACTTCCCACCTTTCTTCCTCTTTTCTTCGAAACCCATAACGTTGTTTTTGAATTTGATTAGTAAGTAATGTTTTGCTTTGGCACGGGCAAATTCGTGTTAAACATACAGAAAATTACCGAGTCGTGGTTCACTAGAAGAGCTTTGGCTTTGCAATCGGAAGGTCCTGGGTACGATCACAGCGGCCAACGGTCCTAACTGAAGGTTTTCCATGCTTTTCCTTAGTTATACCAGACAAATGCCGAGATGGTTTCTTCAAACTAGGCTCTGGCCGACTTGCTTCTAGCATCCTCTTCCGTAACTTTATCCCGGCCAGAGATGCCTAAAAGCCATAAATAAATGCAATACTCAGTAGTTAATGAAATAAATTGGTACGGGTTAAATGACGGGAAGCATCAACAATGTGACTTGTGTCATTTCTAATGATAATCATTCGGCTGTATGAATTGCTGCAGGCTTTTTGGAAGAGTTTAGCTTTCTCCGTTTTCTGATTAATGCAATAAATAAAAGCCTCATAGAGGAGAGACAACTGAAGTATTTTAAAAAGGCTATGCGCACTACATTAGAATCATGTTTGTGTAAACAAAACACAGAAAAGGAAGAAAACTCAGGGTCAGATACTTGCATATCCCAAGCTGCATCTTTGAGAGGGAGAGTTACTTGGCTACGGCATCCTACAAAATAAGTTTCCAATTTAAAATCGATTTTCAAACGTTTGTAGAAATATCGTGCTTTCATGTGGTTCCTAAAAAAAAAAAAAAACACTTAGCACCTCGAACGTATTTTGTGGCATTATTTTCTGTTTAGAAATAAGGAAAAATATAATCGAAACTTTCTGAAGAAAGTTACTGAGTGGATTTTTATAACATCCTTTATTTATAAGAAGAAAAAGTCATGAAGCCTTCATTTATTTATCTATACGATGTTATTTATTACATTTGAAGGGCTACTGAGTCATTTTTGCGAAACAACGTGATAAGACCACGATAGTTCTAGAAATTTGTGATCTTCATGCGAAATTGGACGCTTATTGTGCAAACTGCCGTAGTCCTGTATCGCTCCCTCGTAAGTATTCACCCACACAATAATATTTAATTGAGGAAGCAAAATAATCTTATGTTCTCAGAGAATGACCACTCCTGTAGATTCCACTCTGTTAGAAAGATTGGACTAGCGTCTAAAGAAAACCCATATGGAAACAAAATGATCTACTCTCGCGCAGGCGCAGTACTGCTTGAAGCATAAACAAAACGGACAAGCGTAATGGTTTAACGTATTGAAAAGGCATTGTGATGCAATGGGGGAGCAGCTGTGAATAAAAGACAGTGGTGATCACAGTTGAGAGCTTCGGCTTTTCTCTACCAACATGTCTGGCCAGCGTGGGAGCAGTAGACTAACTCCTTCCTCCGGGAAAGGCCTCATCCTGTAGTGGATTGAATATGACTGTAAATCATAATCAGTACAAGAACCCCTTTGGGGTAAAGGGAAGAATGACTCAAGCATTATACTCATAAAAGAAGTGATATCCATTTTGCGAGTGACTTTATTTCTCACTATGGCGGAATTGTTTCCTTTGTAGTAAAACTAAGAGACTTAGTATTCTTCTTTCCCTCATAGTGACACAAAGAAAGTCACTCGCAAAATGGATGTAGTTTCTTTTATGAGTAGAATTCTTGCGTCACTCTTCCCTTTACGCCGAAGGGGTTCTTGTACTGATATCACTTAATTTGAAAGGCTGCATATTAAAAGAAAAGTGCATAGTCTTTATACAAAAGGTTGATTTTGGACCATGGTAATCTCGTATCTCGAAAACGGTAACTCCTATAAAAAAATAAACATGACCCTCAAAATCATTTTTTTTACTAAAGCAAAAATTAATAAATAAAAATTTAATTAATTAAAAAAAAGAGACAATAACAGAGGCCCTTTTTTATCATTTGTGAAAATTCTGTGATTGGGATAAAAAAAAGTCAACTTTTGAACCCCTTCACCGATTTTTACGTGTTGGACACCGTTTGAAAGAAATTGAAGCGTATATTACGATTCCGGAAGTTTCGGCCACCTATATGGTCTGGAGTCAGTGCTATCACCAGAAATGTGAAATTCTATTTTTTTTCGAACCGCCCTATGGTTCCCAGGGACTCGTTTCTTAGCGTCACTCGAAGAACTACCGTTCTTCCTGATTATTATATATTTAAAGAAAAAATACTTTTTTTTTTGTTGTTTTTTGCACACGCGATTCGCACAGATCTCTACAGTGCTGTAGTCCCAGAATTTTCACAGGGTATACGCTGAGAATCTTTAGGTCTATGAATCTTTAACCGGAGGCTACACTGCGAAAAATGGATGTGTTAATTCAATTCTTTTCGGCGTCCCAGGGCGATCCGTCTATTTTTTAAATGTTAAAATCAACATAATAAACGGTTTTGATTTCGTTGATTCAGCACAATGGATTTGTTGTCAATGTTGATTCGACACAATGGAAGGTGTCATACTAGCACAACTGTGATTCACGGTGTTGAATCAACGAAATTAACACGTTTGTTGTGTTGATTTAACACAAAAAGTAGTGGTCGCCCTGGGATAACGAAAACTGTTGAATCAATACGAGTATTTTCTTGCTGTGTAGATGATATATAAGCCGACCAGAATATGAATAGACGTGGCAAGTTTTGGAACAACCGATGAACCATGCCAAAACAATAAAGACGCACAGATGTGTTACTACTCTTCGCCTCTCGCTTGAAGTGTTGCCATCCAGGAAATTTTGTTGCTGGTTGTTTTGTATTAATTTTAGAACCAAGATATTAAAAATTACATTACAGTTACAATATATTGATTATTGAGAAGCTATATTTATTGTCCTTGTAATCCACAAATGGGAAGAAGACTACAGATGATTTAGGCAAGTTAAATAAAAGCTCTGCTAATAAAAACTTATAAGTTTGCCACTCTCTCACTCCACCTTTTGTATCTCCTTAGACAGTTTTCTAGTTTCTACCTTGAGATACGCTAGCAAGAGTTTTTATTCAGGTTTCATGGCAGAGGTGTAAACTTCATATTAGGTTCCCACCCCGCAAGAGAATACCCATGGCCGAAGTTCGATTCGGTCCACTGAGAGGCTATTGTGAAGGGCTTCCCGCATTGCGGGCTTTTGCGACATAGTAGTTACACCCCTGCTTCATGGTCCAGGCGGTAGCGTCCTGGACTTTGGAGCGGCAATGCGGAGGTACGCAATTGCGACTTTAGAGGTCGGCCATCGTGACATTTTTGTCTAGGTTTGTCCTTAGCCACACCAGGCGAATGCCGGGATACCTTCGCAAGAGGCTTGTCGACTACCTTCCCTCATTGTCATTACAAATACTTCACGAAGATCCCTTCTTATATTGTCCTCCCAACGTCATCTCAGTCTTCCCACAGGTCTCTTTCCCTCCGGCTTTCCAACCAAGATGGAATATAATCTTCTTACCGATATAATCCGAGCTACATTGCATACCTACCCAAGTTGTTGTGATTTCATTATTCTTACAGCATCGGTAGAGGAAGTATTTAAACTTGTGTACTTTCTCTATGTTCTCGTTCTTAGTTGTTATGTATCTAGCCACACTTTTGTTGATAAAATATAATTTTGGAAGGTTAGATGCATAATTGTACAACAAAGTAAATAAACGGGCTGAAGATAAAACTGGAAGATTGTTTGAACACTATACAATTCCACGCCCCTTGACGGATTAGAATAAAGTAATGGTACATATATTCCTTAGTACGGAGCCACCGTAGCTCAGTGGTAGAGCGTTGGCATAGCATTCGGGAGGTCACGGGTACGACTCCAGCGGACGACCATACTGAATGAGGATTTTCGAGGGTTTTCCTCAGTCACACCAAGCAAATTCCGTGATGGCACTTTCAACGTAGGTCGTGGCCGACACTTTCCCGAATCCTTTCTTCTCCTACGGCCTGAGTCTTAGATGCCTAAAGGCCATAAATGAAATTCAAAACAATGTTCCTTAAAACCTAGAGAGATTAACTATAGCGTTAAAGGTTGCCCCCTCCCCACGAAGGGGTTAAACGTGGATGAAGTGCAACTCGGAAACCACTGGAGTTAGAAATTTGACATGAAAATACTTTGTTTCAATTCATTACATATAGCTATCTTAATTTTTAATTCGACATCCCCGATGAGGGGGCGAAAACCTCTTAAAGAGTGAAATATGAGAAATCGAAAATTGTTAAAGGTTAGAAACTTGAAATTTGGAATGGGTATTCCTTAGGACAAAGAACAATAAATGACAAATGTTACAAGTCGACAAGTCTGCACTGTGACTTCCACATGCAACGACCTTTAATCTTGGAGAAGTACCTTTGCTTTCCGCCCCACTGATTCCCTTTCGTGTAAAACATGCTGTTAAGCCCCTAAATTATATTTCAGCCCCTTCCACAATTGCTAGAAGGAAGCAGTCAGACTCAATAATGAGACAATAGTAATCTCAGACAAAAGCAAGTTTCATAGTTTTAAAAGAGTATGTTTTATGGTATACTTTCCCGACTACACTTTTGGTAACACTGTTTATGTCCTTGGCAAGACATCTGCTGCAGCTTATAAACAACCACTAGCGACCTCACCCTCGCGTCTATTCCTACTCTGGTCGGCTTATACGTATCTTGGCATTAGATATACTCTGATGTGTAAGGTTAATCAGAGGGTATACGGCGTAGATACCTTCGTATATCCTGGACTACAGGCCTGCCTTACACACATTCAAGATTATTTCCATAGAGTGACTGTTCTCCAGAAGAGCTTTCCGTTCTCGCATGTGAATTTATTTATGTCCTTTAGGCATCTCAGGTCGGAATAGGGATGTTGGGAGATAGTTGGCCAGGGTCTTGGTTTGTAAGTATAATACGAAATATTATTGTTTTTATTTATCAAACCGAAATAATTTTTATTGGTGGCTCGGTACATACGTTCTTTGTAGTATCCTATACTGAGGAAGGGAAAAGGTGGATATGTTATAGATTTGGTAACAGAGTATACGTACATCAGCAGTTCTTGACTGGAAAATTTGCAATTTTTTTTAGGTAGATTTCGAAGAATATATATATATATATTTATATATTAACACGCTAGCGGCCATAATTTTGAAGATATTTGAACCAAATTTTTATATGTTGTTTCTAGGCTTAATAGCTCGGTTAAGTTCGTTAATGAGCAAAATCGGTCGCCATCTTGGATCCAATATGGCCGCCGAACCCATTGTTGTATAGAATACACAGCCTAAACCACTGGGGCTATTGAAATCAAATTTGGCATAAAGGTACAACATCACTTTTTGATTATGAAAATGTTACCTAATGAGTTCAAAGACGCCATCTTGGATCCAAAATGGCGGACCTAAAATCCATTTTCCACACCGTTTGAGCTAGAGATACGAAATTAGGCATAAAGGTGCATTATGACGAGTAGCTTAGGGAAATATCACAACATTTGGGAAAACTCGCCATCTTGGATCCAAAATGACCGCCCAAAATCCCATTTTGCACACCGTTTGAGCTGGATAAATGAAATTTTACTTGAAGTTGTACTATCACAAGTAGGTCACGACAAAATAAGGAAACTTTCAAAAGGTCGTCAACTTGGATCCAAAATGGCCGCCCCAAAAACCCAATTTCCAAATCATTGAAGGTAGAGAAACGAAATTTTCAATGAAGGTGTATGACCAAGAGTAGGTTACAATAAATGGGGCAAATCTTCCCTTCGGGGGCGCAGCCAACCGTGGGAGGGTGAAGATGTACTCCGTGGTGGTGTAGTGCTGCAGGGAGATTTTGGTTAATATAACGATAAAGGAGGCGCATCCTCTCAAAAGCACTGAAGTTGGGAGGCGAGCCCCGGCTCCCAGCGAAACTTCGAAATCTACCTCAGCCTGTAGGCCTACCGAAAGGGATTTTTTACTGTTAACATGAGAAATATTTGTGGTAACATAATGGTCATTTTAGTACATCTCGCTTGAAAAAAAAAAAAGTAGTAAAGTGGTATAATCTAAAGTATATTTAGATTATCAATGTTCCACTTCATGGGTTAGAAAGTTAAATTTCTTTCAAATGATGTTATGGGCCTTTATGAAACAGAATGTCCATAGATTGGAGAAGGATGTGAAATATACACAACATCTAATTACGCTTAAAATTACATTAATTTTACCCCAAGAATCGTAATTGCGGGAGAGGGGACTGGATTGTGAACATTACCATGAATGTGTAATGTATTGTTGGACTGTTTACTTACAAATATTTAAAATTGTTACTTTAATATATTTGTATATATTTAATACTTTTATATAATTAATTAATATATTAAATATATTTAATTCTTTTACGCAAAACTGTGCGAAAGTTCAAAAAATCTTATCTCTCTATATAAGAATGAAAGTGACTATCAGTGTTCGATTTGTTATAAATTACAAAGGGAGGGATCCTAAAACTAGTGATTGCTGGTAAGTTTCAAAATACTACCTATTTGTGCAGAAATACAAAGATTTTATCCCTGGTTCAGGTGATATTCGGCATCAACGACCGGGGATATAACCCTCACGCACCAGGAAAAATCCACTGCATCCTTCATGACAGATAGAACACAGGTGACTATTGATATGGGTATACTTCGTAAGACGTTAATTAATGGAATTTAATTAACTATTCTGAATATTTAAATGCTTATAGTGCGTTAATTAATGGAATGTAATTTAATTATTTTGAAGATTTAAATAATTATATTGTTGACAATTGTGGAAATTAATTCGAATATTATTTTATAAATTGAGTTTTACTATTGTTTAAAGAATTAAATGAGAAAGAATATTACTATCTTGATTCTGTTATATTGCTATGAAGCAACTTTAAATATTTCTAAACGTAATGATTATATAGATATGTGCAACTTAATTGTTTATAGGCATTGTATTTTTTTAAATTTAGAGCGACAAGATAGGAGAAATGATTATGGATTTTTTTAAAAGGATATAAGCAATTGTTGTTGTGAACGAAAACTGTAATATTTAATTGAATTTAAAACAATATTTAGTTTGATATAAATGATATAATTTCTTCTCTTTCATGACTTAATCATCGCATATTTGGAAATAACTATGTCACGAAAAACTAAGTTAACATTGTATGTAAAAAAGTCATTGAGGTTTTATGTATAGCTTAAAAATGATTTTAATAAATTGATTGTTACGATTACCAATTTTGTATTTTAACTTCGCGTTTTTGTGACGTGAGGAAGAGCAGTGCCTTTTAGGTTCTTTTACTCTTTTCACAGAGGAAACTAAACCCTGATAAAGGCTTGTACGGAAAATTTGCGAAGAGTAATCTCCGCTGCAAACAGTTAGGGAATGTTAGGCTTCGGGAAAGCAGAGTTGGGGCAGTCAAGCAACTTTTGTCTTCGGGGTAGAGTATTAGCCGTGTTTTTATCAAGATCTCAAAGTCCATTTAACGAACCTGATGTTACCTTGAGAAGAGTCTGGTGTTCTGAGCTAGTTGATCTTACGAAGGAGGATTCTACGTATATAGGACAACGCGTCTTTACATAATAATATTACATAACGACGACAAGAAACCAAAGAAGAATATTAAATATAAATATAATAATAATTTCATTAAATAGTAAGTCATTAAACCTTACAGTATGTTTGTGTCATCACCAAGCAAAACGTACTTGACCGATTGGAATGATATTTTGCACATGATCAGACATTGAACTCGTCTCGGAAGTTATCATCTTCAGAGATATAGCTTGGATCAAAAGTCGCGAGCTCCAAAAATCTATTTTACACATCGTTTGAGTTGACATAAACGTGTATTATCAAGAGTAGTTTAATTAAATATTATAACATTTTTTTTAAAAAGTCGCCATCTGTGGATTCAAAATGGCCGCACCAAAACATTTCCACAGCGTTCGAGCTAGAGAAATGAAATTTGGTATGAAGGTGTACCATCACGAGTAGGTTTCAATAAAGAGGGCAAATCTCCCCTATAGGAGGCGAAGCCCCCGGGGGTATAGGGGCAGGTGTGCACCATGGGGCACAGCCACCCCGGAGAGTCTGGTTACGATAAATGGGGCGCAGCCCGTCACCGGGAAGCGAGTATTGGTGACAGTCCCGATGGCAGCAACATATTTTATTCACCCCGCACAAACGGGTGGGCAAATCAGCTACTATTATATACAAACTAACTTCCTTTTTTGTATAATGTCTTTGGGAACTAGAGTCTTGGTACATATTTTGTTGGCCTCAATAGAAGAGTTCAAACGATGATAAATATTGTGGAACTGACCTTTAGAATATTGTTTGATATAGTGTATCGTCAATGATAAATTTATCTAGCTTTGTTTCTTGACATGCGTAATGATCTGTGACCTTCTGACACGGTTTTCAAAGCTTGAATCATTATTTAGGTCACAAGAAATCTATGTATAAATACATACGCCTATACTATATATACAGGGAGGCTACAAAGTCTAGAAGCATCCTTTTCATGTCGAAATTGTGTCAGTCCAGCCTAGACCTAGAATTGTACCGGAAAGGGCTGAAGAAGTCTGCTTGACACTAAATGAATTCATGTGTCGAGTTGTTGAGTTAAAAGTGAGGAAACTTTGCTGTTCTTGTAACAGTTTATGTAATATGAAGAACATGTCTACCAATGGATTCATATGGTAGGGGTACATGACCACTAACAATTATGATTGGCATTTTGACTCACGATCTGGGTTTTTGAATAGGAAGATGGAACTTATATTAAAAGTGATTGAGATATTACCAGAAGCACATTGATGCAGTTAGTTTACAGCAGTTGTTCAATGTTTTTACGTCGAAGTTAATATCATCAATATAAATAAACTTAAAAAAAAATGTTATTTATGGCCTTTTGGCATCTAAGGCTCAGGCTGAGATAGGGGAGGGAAAAGTATGCGGGAAGGTTACTGTCTGGGCCTGTGTTGAAGGTACCATCCCGACATTTTCCTAGTGTGACTGCGAAAAAACCCTTGGAAAAAAAACTTCAGCCAGGATGGTTGGCCACTGGGATTGAACACACGACCTCCTGAATGCTCAGCCAACGCTCTACCACTGAGCTACGGCCACTGGGTGATAAAGAAACTTGTAAACGTAAAATAAATGAATACATTTATACGGTAACGTTTTACAACATACTGTATATTCAGTACAAAACATGGTATTAAATATGAAGTTACCGTTCTTCTCGTTTTTCTGCAGCGTCGCAAATGACGCAGCCTGAGTAAAATAAGTGACACGGTTAAAACATAATTCAGAAGTGTCAGAAATGACGATGTAAAAGTGGATTTTCAGGGTAGCTTCATATCTGACGGAATCGGAAATCATGACACTGTTTTCAAAACCTTAGTCTGAATCATCGCCAGGAGGGCTGGAACTCGTGTACAGTGAAGCCTCGCTTATTCGACGTAAACAGGACGGCAGAACGTCGGATACGAGAAAATGTCGGATAATACGGAATGTCAGATAATAGAAGGTCTACTGTACTTCTCCAATGACGATGGAAATTCGCGATGTTAGTGACTCGACCACGATTTCTGTGCAATTATTTTGATGAGTAGAATTGAGAAATCTGCATTAGTGTGGCACAGTATGAGATAATGTAACATTTCGACACGCAGTTGCTCTTAGTGCGAATGCTCGAGTGCCTCGTACTGTACTTTTTTCGTTATCAGCTCTCATATATTAACACAAAATGGCGCGCGTGTGACAGCATTGAGATTTTTATGGTAGCGTTATCCATGAGATAAACAAGGATATTATGGAAAGGAGTATAAGGGGTGACAAGATAGCAATAAAACAATGCAGTCTTCAAGTGATGCACTACAGTGCATAAAAGAAAAAGAGGGAAAGTGTTTTGCACGCGTTAGTAACAAAAGCAGAACGACTATTTGCTAACTATAATCAGTTTTGTAAATGCACGCAAATTACAAACAACATCATGTAATTATCATGTGCCGACTAAGTAAGCAACAATAACGTTGCAAATATCATTAGACTGACAAACCGTTTAAGAATATTTAAAAAAAAAAAGAGAAACTAAGTGTTTAAAGAATACAGTATTTAAGATATACTTCCTGAAGGTAAATTACACGCTGCAGGAAAATTTCAACTTACTGGTGTGCATGCGCTTAGGATTCTTCCAGGATTTTCAATTTGGGGGGTGCGTGAAATCAAAATTTGGCGAGTGTGTAGGTGAAGTTTTGCACGGTTTCTATCCATTCTTCACCGTAAAAAATTAAGTTGTGGGACGCGCTCGAGAATTTTGAGGATGACATCATCCCTCACAGATAAAAGTCTGGCAGAATCACTGACATACGTAGCAATCATTTTCAACATGTGAAATAAACGGTTATGTACTAATTCACAAAGTTGATGAATTTGTTGTACTTTTCATTCCACATTTTTTTGTAAAGCCAAGTCATGAAGTTCGGCGATAATAATAGTTCCTTTATTTATTCCGATGTTTCAACAGGGATTCTTTGTCACCTCCCCAAAATTCTCCTCACATCCCAAACTTTATTTTTTGTTGTTGTAAGAAATTATAGAAAATTTACAAAACTCTACTTACATTTCCAATATTAGCCTAACTCCCCCCCCCCCCCCCCCACACACACACACCAATATTTATGCAAGCGCAAGAAACACTCAGAATTCATCTTGACAAGGACGTTATCAAGTCTCCATACTTATTATACAACACAGAATATAAAGTTGTACGGTATATATAAAAAAGTACGCAATACATGTATTTTTTACAGTGTGATTTATCTTTCAGAATATCGAACAAAGGAGGCTTCGTAAGCCACGAAAAAATCATGGAACATTGGCAGGTTAGGTTCAGCTGATTCTCTTAAATAAGTAATTGCATTTAATTTAAGTCGTCATATTCAACGAGTATTATTCATGTGAGTAATTCATTCTTGAGCTGCAGAAGCAACTATGAGCTAAGCCCGCCCCAAGTCTGAGGGTGAATAAAGATGTCCCGTCAGTGGGCACTTTTCAGAGTGGAAATGTTAAGTAGACAAGAGATTTTCGTTTATTTTCTGATATAGTATTGAAAGAAAACCTTGGTTTCTTATCACAACTTTATTATTTTATTTCTTTTAATGTTGTATGTTCAGAACTCGGCTTTAGGTCATCTTTCAAACTTTGGTACAAAAGTTGCGTAATAACGAGATTTCCATGCAGAAAGTTTGTAGTGCTACACAGGGACGAACTGGCCCGGCCGGCAGCCCAAGAATTCCCTGGTGAGTTCCTGCCGGCCCTTTTCTTTTGGATATGTAATGTTACTCTATAAAGAAGACCACTTAATCCACTTTGGCTATTACCGGTATCATTAAAATACTGCTGATCTTCCGAAATAAAATATGAAATAAAAACATAAGAATTAGCGATGAGGTCATAGAGAAAGTAAACAAATGTTAAATATTTAGGAACATACATAACAAGCAAAAATGAGGTCACGGAAGAAATAAAAAGTCGCTTAGTATCTAGCAACGCATGTTTCCATTCAGTCCAAAAACTTCTGACATCGCGATTAATATCAAGGAAATTGAAATGGAAAATATACAGAACGATTACTTTGCCGGTAATATACTTTACGGTTGTGTAAGTTGGAGTAGGACCCTAGGAGAACATAAATTATGTATGTTCGAAAATCAGGTTTTGAGAAAGATATACGGACCGAAACGGAACGAGATAACTGGAGAATGGAGGAGGCTGAATAATGAAGAACTCTACGAACTGTACAATTCACCAGATATTGTAAACATAATGAAATCGCGACGACTAAAGTGGTCAGGCCATGTAGCTCGGATGGGAGGAAAACGCAGATTATATTCTATCCTGGTTGGAAGGTCGGATGGAAGGAGACCATTGGGAAGACTGAGAACGTCGTTGGGAGCACAATATTAGAAGAGAGTTTCGAGAAGTTTGTGATGAAAACTGGCTTGATGTTGGCCAGGATAGAATCCAATGGCGAACGTTTGTTACTGCGGCGATGAACTTGCGAGTTCCATAAGCCGTAGAGTTAGTTAGTTTTACACACTAAATCAAAAGAGCGGAATTTTCACTCTTTTTAGATGGAAAAGCGGGACCGCTGCTTTTCGAGCGGAATTTTCCATCGAAAAAGAGTGGTTTCTAAAAAAACATTATCGCGTTGGATGGAAAATGTAATCTTTTTAGATGGAATTTCGCTCTTTTCGATGTAATTTATTTTTTCACTCTTAAAAGAGCGGTTTTCTATTGAGTCGTCAAAGGTGAAAGAGCGATTTCTCATGTTTTTAGAGTGATTTGGTGCTTCAATTTCTCATCGTTTAGGAGTGAATTTTCTCATCTTTGTAGATCGGTTTGAATTCCACTCTTTTTAGAGCGATTTGCAATGCATCATGAGCATGGCTACTAGTCAACATTGGTCTTCGCCATTTGTAAAAGCAAAGGTTATCGAAAGACTAAGCTATACTGTGAAATTTATAGCCTTATGGGAAAACAGAACTTTAAAACTTTTCTGTTAGTAAAATACATCAAAAAACGTTAGGAGTAAGAAATGTACGTACAAGAGATCTTTCAACGTTGTAATCAAGTAACTGACGAGATGAAAGAATCAATTCCGAGGACGCATTCTCGCAGTTGGACCCTTGCTTGAGGGGTTAACGTGTTGGATAGCTGATCAAACGGTACCGGGTTCACATCTCCTCCAGCTTTAGCTTTATTTTACTCATTTTCATTCACAAGTACAGTACTTTTCTTTTTAGTACATATGAATTAATGCTCCCTCTCGCACTTTTTATTGCGTCGTTTTCATGTTCACAAGATGTAAATTGTATCTGAATAGATGGAAATTCCTCTATACAAATACAATATCTAGGTTTCCATTGAAATAAACTACCACAGATTTTCGCTCTTTTTTCGAGCGGAAATTTCTCATCTTTACTCCGATAATAATTCGCTCTAAACGAGCGTTCACTTTTCCGCTCGATTTGAGCGGAATCCGCTCTTTTGATTTTAGTGTGTAGATCTTCCGAAATGAGCAATTTTGACACACAATACCGACATAAAGCCAGTGTTAAAGTTATAATCTCAGCAGGGCTACTGTAGGGCCCTCACAAATCTCAAGAAAGGACTATGGTAAGTACACATTGCTTTTATACATTCATACTCTTTTAAGCCACTATATTAACTTAATACTTTGTATTAGTATCCTAAGGGCTCTTGCAAGTTCAAGCTCTTTTTTTTGGGGGGGGGGCACTACCATGAAGGATATTAAAGGCCCATGAAAGGTACTTTTTGGGGTCCACGCGCCACAATGCACACCACTCTTTCGTTACCAGTGGGTGGGCCCTTTGGCTATCATTACGCCCCTGGCATTACTGGATATTTTTTTAAAAAAGGCCGAGTAAATTGAAGCCGCTAAACTAAAGTACTAAAATGACTTTCTTTCTACATATTTTGGTTTCGTTACAGAGGCTACACGTGTTTCTTTTTGGAGGGAGAGGGGGGCTAAAACAGGGACGTATTTAGGAGATAGGTCCGGACCCCCAAAACTCAGAGTTTTATGAAAAATTAATATAACTTTAGGCATAATTATACGTATATTATGTAATGTACGTTTCATATCGAGACACATCTTGGACCCTTCCTTCCCGGAAGCCAACCCCTTCCAAATCCAACTTCTGGATACGTGCCTGGGCTAAAAAGACTAACATAAGGATGCGACGAGTTGTGGAAAAACCAAAACTCGCTTTGAAGTGCCTACTGCTACAAACACAGCGTTGATAATAACAATGATATAGAATAATCCTCTAAGAAAACAAAGATATGGGTAGCTGATGACGTCATTGCTCCCATCTCTTTGAACTGTGCTTATTAACATAAAAGCTAGAAATTCCTTTCAAAATTGTGTCAAGTTATGCATTCAGAAGCGAGAGTTCATTGCCATGCATGACTACCACTATGGAATGAGTTTGACTAAATTCCTGTAGTTGGAAGACTTGGAACGCTCCCTAAAGCAATTAACGGGTTCTGAATAAGGAATTAGAAAAAAAAAAAATACAAAGCAGAGTACAAAATATGGAGTAAATTCCAGTATCAACCAAGATTCTTTATATTCATTAGCAAATTAATTTTCTGTTAGAATAATTTACATATACTCTTTCTACCATACAGACATTGTAATATTGCTTCAGAATTTACTTCTCTTCGAGGTCAGTATTTATAAAAGCACGTAAAAATTCACTCACTCACGGAAGTGATCGTGATATTTCCTTTACAGTGATTGCTATTGTCGTTGCGATTGCTATTTTCACTCATCACTAGCATGAAGTCTATACCAGAATTCAGAATCCCTCTATGCTGTTCGTTTTTGTTTTTTTTAATAAGTATTTTATTGATGACTTTTATTCGGGAAACATGTACCTTGTTTAGAGAGTTTTGCATTTGTTTTATCGGTTTTTAAACTGGAGGGGATCCAGAATTTGGGGAGTGAAATACCCCATCCGGAGGGGTCCGACAAAATCCTGGTCTATAAAGCAGGCTAACGCATCAATCAAAGCAGGTGGAGATATTCATTTCAAATCTGAGTTAAGCAATCTCGATTTTTTTGTACTCTGACTAAAACTGGCAGGTTCTTTTATTTTGGTTTAAGTGCCTCCGTTAGTGAATATACTGCTAATTTGAAGAAACATTCGCTCTGGAAACAATTATAGCAAGTATAGGCCTTATTAGCACACCTGAAAGTAAATATTATAAGCTCAGTTAATTGATAACATTTTCAGTTGAAACCGTTTTTCTTTTAATTTTCGTTAATGCCCCCCCCCCCCCACTTCCTTGCTTGACTGGGGGTGAGGTTATCGTTTTTTCGGTTAACTATTCTGGACTGAACTGGTAACTTTTGGTACACCTACGTCATGCCTAAGATATGACTTTCCTCGCGATCACCTTGGCGACAGGAATAGGGAAGGTAGTGACCTGGGTCTTAGTTGAGGAACCGGCATTCGCCTGGTGAAACTGAGTAAAATCTCATGCAGGATGACCATAAGCGAGGCTACAACCCGCGTACCTTCGCAGCGTTATTGACTGGAACAAGGCTGTCAGAATATCATAGATTAGACTTTCTTCTCAATATACAGAGAAAGTAAATCCTTGTGTTTGCGAAAAACTGCAACATTATATCCGTTTTACCTGTCCTAGTATGCTAAGCGAAATTGCTACTTCCTAGTTTCTTATGACATAAACGACAATATTTTTGCTTCTTGTGAATCTCTCATGAGCACAACATCAACAGAAAGGCATTAACGTTCCTTCCATTAGCATTGAGGAACATCCTTGAACCTAGTTACCTTCATGGCGAATGAAAGGGAAATTTAAGCTGAAAAACATTCTTGCAACTTCCGGAGATTCACTTTCATTGGAAAACATATACTGCAACTTTTTGTTTATATAAATCTTTTGGGAATCCCCCCCTGTTTTAGGAACACTTTCACTTTAAGTCTACGCAATGTCCTACAAAATGTTAAAATTCACAGTGAGTCACCAGCAATTAACGTAGTAATAATAAAAAAGAACAGTAAATATTAGAAATAGAAAATTCTCTTCTTTAAGAGACAGAAAAGCGAAAATGGAGGTTAAATTTTAATCCGGAGGGAACGATAAATAGGTAATGCAATCACACGAGTGTTTCATTTTTAATTCTACATATGAGTCATGATAAAAAGAAAACTACATTCTTTTTATATAATATAGCTTATGAAATCCACTTGCTTAATGTTTTTTTTTATTTTCAAAACAAGTGTATAGAGCTGCTCCTGTTTTGAAGCTATATGAATAGGTCTATATCAAAATCACCTGTCTCATTTATAAGTACATGAATCATTATCTTATCCAAGACGTTAAGATATTAAGTTTATTGCAGGAAACATAGACAACAAAATAGTCTGTTTTTTTTTATCGTAAAAGGTTGTAATGTAGTAGGTTAGAAGAAGGAAATATCCGCTTCTAGGCAGTTCAATCTTCTTCCGAATACCGGATCCAATTTGGTGGATAAGAAGACAATCATTTCTACTGTTTTGATTGTATTAAGGAAACAACCTTTACAAGGACATGACAGTTGCACAATGATCAGGCAGTTAGTAGGGATCTGAAAAGTTTAGTTTAGCTGATGGGAATGAAAAAAACATGTCATTGATTGACTTTGCTAGAGCAGAATGTCCATACGCACTGTGAATTTTTTTATTGAGAAAATCGTAGTGATGTATAAAATTAGTTTCGTTCGAAATTAAAGGTTAAAGAACCATAAAACAATACTAAAATATAATATATTAATATCATTGAAACGTAATTAAAAATTAATTCTGTGAAACAAAGAGATGTAGACCCAACATCAGCAGTACGAATTACGACGTACGAAAATAGACGACTAGACGCTATTAAAATATATAATTAAGAGACAGGTAACTGTGAATTTTTGTTTTGTAAAAAACAATAAATTGATAATTATGTTGCGATAATGATAATTATTTTAATAGTTCAAAAATGCCGTGTTAGTTTCCATTCTAGTAAAAGTGGTTTGTGCATCACTTCAAGGTGTCTACAATATGAATGACATTTACCGTTTTGCAGGGAGACTGACATCTATTTTCTTCACCGTTAAGTAGTCTAAATTAAGTTCAAATTAAAAAAAAAAGAAAAGAAAAGAAACGTATGAAGTTTCAGAGACACTGACTGAGTGATCGTCGGTGAATCCGCCAGCCCTCCCCCGCCTCCATCCCTGTGGTGGTGTCATACCACCCAAATCCTCGAGAGCACCCCCAACTAAAAATGCTGGCGGAATCCCTGCTGATCGTTTACAAATCTGGTTGAATTACTAGCAACGTTAAGAATAATTTTAGGAAAACCTTAATTTTTTTTTTTTTTGTTAATATGAAGGCAATTTTGTAAAGTGCTGAAAGAAGTTGAATATACATAACTCTGACGAGACGAACGTTATTGAGGATTCAGGTACAAAAATGTTTTCTGTTTATGGAACGAAGAAGATCCAGTGTTCAACAGTTCTCAAAAATCTCACTGTGCATTGTTGTTTGTGGTATGATAGTCTACAAGCCTTCCAGTTTATAAGAAAACTAGCATAATGCCCTCCTGGAATCTCCAATCATTGCTTCAGTCTGTGATTTGATATTAGCCTCAAGTACAGTAGAACTTCAATAACTCGAATTTTATTTATTCACCTTCATCTTCCCTATTCTACCCCGTGTTAATTTATCCCTATAAGTCGAATGTTGTTAAGTAAAAATCACGATGATTCGAATTTTTGTTGTTTTCTGGACGTGTCGTTCAACACATATAAGTCAAAATATTTTCGACCGCCCATAAAATTCATTGTTTATCAAAATATTTTCCTAGAGAGCTTCTACAAGTCAAAGTTTTAGTCTGGTAAATCTTTGTAAGTGGGAAGTTTAGATACTTGAATGATCTGAAACGAGCCCCTTTGCTGTCGAAAATTGAGTGACGGATTTTTAGGTAGATTTCGAAGAAAAATATACCTATTGAGATCGAGATCGATACGATATGAAAGTATATATCCATCTTGGATCCAAAATGACCGCTGAACCCATTGTTGTATAGAATACACAGCCTAAACCGCTGGGGCTATTGAAATCAAATTTGGCATAAAGGTACAACATCACTTTTTGATTACGAAAATGTTACCTAATGAGTTCAAAGACGCCATCTTGGATCCAAAATGGCGGAAGTAAGAAATCTATTTTCCATATCGTTTGAGCTAGAGACACGAAATTTGGCATAAAGGTGCATTATGACGAGTAGTTTAGGGAAATATTACATCATTTGGGAAAAGTCGCCATTTTGGATCCAAAATGACCGCCCCATTATTTTGCATACCGTTTGAGCTGGATAAATGAAATTTTACTTTAAGTTGTACCATCACAAGTAGGTCACGACAATATAAGAAAACTTTAAAAAAGTCGTCAACTTGGATCCTAAATGGCCGTCCCAAAAACCCAATTTCCAAATCATTGAAGGTAGAGAAACGAAATTT
>JAGDQP010001517.1:33906-62044 GCA_022664845.1 Lepisma saccharinum
TTGATGAATAATCTACAAGACAATAAATAGTTTCTCGATAGCTCTCATATAAGGCGATATTTGATTTTTTGTAAATAAGAAAAGCTTCGAGATCTACCTCAGCCTGTAGGCCTACCGAAAGGGATTTTTCGAAACTTCGCTCATTGTCATTTTCGTAGAACTCTACCCAACACCTAGAAAGGAAATGAGGCGTCATCCCGCCACTTCCAGTGCTGTCCAAGTGCCTATTGCGTCGTGATCAGCATGCAGTTAAGTAAAACTATTTTATATGAGCCAGTTAAGTAACATTCTAGACTTCGACTCGCCTGGATTACGTGATTGCAATGCGTGTTAAAATCCACAAACAGCTATGTTTCAAACGGGATTTGAACCCGTGACTTTGCAGACGCTGGCTTAATGGCCTACCGTGGTCAGCACGCATTTAAGTTTACATATGATGATGAAGCGAAAATGCAAGATCCTTACTATAGACGAGAAGCGTCAGTCAGTTTTGACCCTCTAGATCTCGATCCCGAATTATGAATCACAATAACTCGAACCTCGCTAAGTCGAAATATTCGATAAGTCGAATTTTGTCTTTTACTCTTCAGATTCGAGTTAATGAGGTTCTACTGTATAAAATTAATATTTTCACAAGCCTTGAACATCATAAGATAAGTTCCTACCTAATTCTCTCCCAAGACTTTCAACAAAAACAGGCAATGTAGTGAAGAAACGTTTAATGTTAATGTTAGAACTGTGAAATATTACCACACATATAATTAGATTCAGTAACCACGGACAAATACTGTGTGATGTGAATCTAGGCTATTGACCCGACGTGTTGTTAGATTGGAAATTATGAAGTGATGTTTGAAACTACTGAAAGGATTTTGAATTCATGGCCATTCTTCAAGAAATAATGTACAAACATTCATAAAATATGAACCGAACGATAGTTGTAATATATGAAGTGTTTCGGAGTTGTGATTGCACACAAGATAAATCATTGATCCAAGATTTAATCTAGGAGATGTTGATTTGTGCAATATCTAATTTGTGTTAGATAGATCTACTTATTTCCAAAGAAACAAATAATTGTAAATAATATATGGAATCTTTCTGTATATTACAATATTGATTTCATTAATATTGAAATGGACTGCCAGTAGGATGGACTTGAATTTGAACTTAATTATAAGGCCTCTAGGCAAATTTGACTCAGGCCGGATGGATGATTGGTGGAATGAAAAAAGTGGGAGAAAATGGGAGAACCTTGAGAAAACCCACGCACATGGTGTTTGTCCACCACAAAGCCCACAGGGCAGGAGCAGGGTTTGAACAGACGACATCGCCAGAGGTGAGCGCTCTAACCACTGAGCCACCGCGGCCCAATGATGGACTTGAGATCTACGCCTATTATATGAGTGACTATCCAAAGTTTGCAACACAAATATTCTGATAGAAACTGTGGTACAAATAGTAGGATAACTGGGAAGTCTTGGATCAAAGTTCAACATGCAACTTAGTGGGCTAGACCTAATCTAACCTACAGCAATTCCGATAAATTAATGAAGCCTAACCATTTTAAAGACTCAAATAACTCTCGTTTTATTTCTCTTCTAGCTACCAGTGCCGGATCTAGGGGAAGCAAAGTGGGGCAAGCGCCCCGGGAGGCACGTTTAGAGGGCGGCAAACAGCTAAAAATAAAAATAATAAAAGCTCCTAAAAAGGAAGTAAAATCGCATATTAAATTGAAATTGGCCTAAACGTGTTGAAAATTTTAATACGGGCGCGCTAAACATACTTTTAATGTTATGCCATACATACTTTTAATGTTATTCGAAAAGGGAATTTCAGTTCACCTTCAATAACTCCCATTTGATTTTTCTCCCCGCCCAGTACGCTTTAGATCTGAACTGGTCTTGGTTAGGAAACTATTGTGAAGAATAAAACTAAATAACATCAAAACCGCCACCTACTCAGCGTCCGTGGGAGTGGGTGGGTCACGGACTTATAGGGAGTATAGAGGTGTACAGAACAAGTCAATTCCGGAATGTTTTGGAATTCCAAATACTTTAGTAGGGAGGCACAAAGTTTCGAGTTCTGCTGTCGCTGATTCTGACTGAAAATGTTCCAACATTTTCCTAAGTTTCCCCAACTGAATTACCTACCATCTACTTTCCACCATCTGAAAGGGTCGTCATCTCACAGACATTGGACAGGCATGGACCATATTCCCTGTCTAAGGCTACAAAACAAAGTTTATTAAGCTATATCGTAATGAAGATAGCTAAAGGGCATATCGGTATAGGTTGTACTTTCGTATATAGCTATTCTTCAATTATAATGGATAAACTTTAATATAAGGGAACCAGAAGACTCAATTTAAACATTATCGGCTTTGTCAGAATTATCATTTCACTAAGGCATAATTTCCTGATTGCCCATTAAGGCTGATACCTTACCTCTTACAGTGTACTCTCTTGTACATCAACTCAAGCGACACGAGTCTGCTTCAATATTGTTTTAGCATAATGTGGGACGTTCTTATATCATGGATTGGAAGAAAGAACGTAATTTAAAAATGCGTAGGTGAGGTTATGAGAATATGCTTGTTTTTTTTTTTTTTGTTGTTGTTTCTTGGGAATCATAATCTCTCTCCTTTTTCTTTGCTTGAGGGGAATTACCTGTGACGTCACTCAAAGATTTACAACTTCTTGTCCGTGATCAAGGTTAGATACGATAACGACTCTGTGCGTGAGAATCACATAAGGTTTGGATGAAAATCAGTGTCACGATTACATTGTTATTTACCTCCTGATGTAGGAGTTCCAAAGGTGACTTCTCCTACCATAATCACAGTCTTCACAAAGAAAATATGTTTCACCTCGGAGAGTATATTTCATGTAATACTATACTTAGTTACTCTATTGTTGGTATTACCTTAGTTTAGGAAAGGGAAGAAAGGTACACGAATCGTAGGTGTTGGGTTTGTTTAACCACTTAATAATATTTTATAAGTAAACAGTTCCAGATACTGACGATGAACTGAAGTCTAAAAGATATTTCTAGCGTGGCAAATGGCAATATCAAGACTGATTTTATAGTATTATATAACTTTCGGAATGTACAAGAGGAATCAATTTCAAATCAAATTAAATGTATACATACCCTTTAATAATCCCTCAAAATGTTCTCCTCTAACTCCAGCGGTACACTGTCCGTGAAGGTAACTCTGCTGCCGTAACAGGTAGACCAAATCTGATAGCTGCAATGCTTTTCTGGGAAAATTCTCATGTTGTTTGATATATTACACAACCCACTTGTCATTTGACATAATTGATCTCCATTCAATATGGCGGATTTCAAAATGGCTGAAACGTTGATCATGTGCTTCAAAATGTAGCTCCTCTCAACCATTATACATTTGTGTATTACAATACTTCATTTCCTTGTCGGTTTGTGAGCTACGAGGGTGTACTGGAAATTTTGAATTACCCGGTATTTTATCCACAAATGTTACTCTCTTCTTTTCGTTGTGAATGTTAAACAGAAATGAGAGAGAAACTACGAAAAGGAAAGGAAATGCAGTAACTGCATGTCTCGAAAGCAAACTAGATCTAGGAGGGAATGCCTCTGACGTAACAGAACAGCGACCAATGTCATTCCAAATCGCGTATTTGGTACCTCCAGTCAATTCTAAATATGAATTTGATTTTTTTTATTTATGGTCTTTAAGCATCTAAGGCTCAGGCCGGGATAGGGGAGGGTAGAGGATTCAGGAAGTTGTCGGCCAGGGTCTATATTGAAGGTGCCATTCCGGCATTTGCCTGGTGTGACTAACATGAGCGGATTTATGGGGGCATTGCCCCCAATCATTTCAGAACGACTTTAAATGCTGCATTCTAAACGATAGCTTTAAAATTCTTTATCAATATAATAAAGTGTACCGCCCCCCCCCCCCCGGGTTGCTCTCCTAAATCCGCCCAGGGTGACAGGAAAATCCTGGAAAAAACTCAGTCAGCTGGCAAGACTAGTTCTTTACCCATCCGCCTCCTCTCATGAAGAGGAAGTGGCGACGAACAGTTGCAAACCTCCTTGATCTGTTGTTGCGGGAATTTTGCAACGAGCAGGCTGTTTAAGTAATGGTATAAGACGAAACCGAGCGACCACCAAGAAGGAAATGGGGGAGGGATATTAAGCGCGTAATAAGGTAGTTACAACGTTTTTCTTCCAATAATCAGTTGAACGTCGCTTCTTCTGAAGTATAATTTCTTTCTAAAATAAGTGAACTTTCTTAAACACAGGGGGGCAATACCCCCGTAAGATTATATTACTTACGCCATACTTGAGAGTAACTGAACTTTTTTTTTTTTTTTTACAGTTTTCTAACAAAAAACCTGAAGAGTTGTTTAACACTACAAACTTGTCACTGATTCCTTTCTTACTACTTACGGTTCTTCTACTCGAGCATGAAAAGCGCAACAGTTTGACACGTAGATCTTAAAACAAGGGTTTTGTTAGAAGGCCGTAGTCAAACTTTTCTAAATGTGTGTGTGTGTGTGTTTTTTTTTTTAATTTTCTGCTATAATTTCCTTGCAATTCTCTTCTGTTATCACCATAGAGAGGGAGTCAACAGCTTCTTTCGAATCGAAGGTGCTGAGATTTTATTGTATATGATTTGTTCCGAGAATTTAGTAATCCACTTTGATAGTCCATCAGCAGATGGTGTTGTCTGCTTGCACTGGGACCCTGTATCTGTCAAGCCCTCCTCCTCAGTAACCTCAATAGAACATTTGTTATTCACAAGTGGATGAAAGCTTCAGTTGTTTTAATTATTAGAACAGAATTCGAAAACAATCCAGTAGGTTCTCCCTTGAAATAGGGACCACCCAGATTCTTTTGAAACGCTGTAGATATACCAAGTGACCACTAATTAAAGAGACCAATTATAGAAGTTTCTTAAATCAGGACATTTCCTTAGTTGTTGATATCTTCTCCACAAACAGACTATGATTATGTCAATAAAATAAATGAATAATAAAATCATGAATTTGTAACAGTCATTTACTTAAATAAATGAAATAATATCGTTTTGGATTAAATACCTTTTGCAGCCACATACAGGGGGCTTACGTAACCAAATGGCTACCTAGTTACTACCGATATGTTTATACAAGGTGTTTATTTGTACCAAACATTTTTAAGTTATAAGGAAAATAATGTGCATTACGACTGTTGTAATGGAAGTATTAGCACCATCTCCAAATTTTCGTATTTATTAAGATCATCCTTACTCTCACAGCCAGAAGTACTGCACTAAGAGGAAAAAGGTGCCATGACTGTGTTCCTAAGGAAAGTTGTATAATATGTTGATAAATTCGATCCACTGCTGAAGAATCTTCTGAATGCTCTACAAAGCCAGGTTTTATTCTTAATGTTGATCCAACTTTAGAAAAAAAAAAGATTTATTAAGTAAATGTCATTTTACGCTACGTTGACATCGAGTACGAAACAAGAAAACTGAAGGTGGAAGAAACTTTCTGGTGTTTTTATCAAGTGAGTGTCAAGCAGGGATCACAAGGTTACTACTACGAATTGATCGAAGATATTTTTGAAACACATCGACGTCTATATTTCCAAGTGAAAGGGTCAAGGGATTCAATCGTGCATCAGTCATGAGTGGTGCTTATTCACGGCTGCAAAAAAATAGTGATGAAGTAGCCAATGCTTCTTATGTTCACTGCTGTGCAAAATGTCTAAACCAAGTGATTGCAGATGTTGCAGAAATCTCACTGTCAGTGAACATTTTCAACTCTGTTCAGGATGTTTTTAACCTTTTCAGTAGCTGTGCTAGATGGTCGTGATTAGCTCTTAAAGGAGAATCAGTGGTTGATACTTCAATTCTCTGCCAATAGATTGCTCTTCGATCGCGGGAATTCCCAGCGCCTCTTTAGGTCACAGTTAGAACTTCTAGAGGCAAGGCGGGGATTCCAAGTCAACGTTATTCACGAATCGCTGAAACTGTAAAGAAGAAAACTCTGAAAATGTTAAGCCATAAGGCGGGAAGCAAGGCACAAAGCAATCAGCTATCGTAAAGAAAGATCTATACATCAGCATTGTAAAAGTGTTTTTCTTTTTTTTTGACAAGCTAAAATCTGAAGAACGGAGCGGAAGAGAAAATTGCAATCTTTTTAATTTAATTGCTGTTGTGTTATTGGGATGGGGAGAGACTTCTGCGATCACTGTTCACAGTATCCAAACACATGCAATCTACGAACACTGATCTTCAGCTAGTACAAGTGGATTTACAGAAATCATTCCACATGTATGCAAGATCTTAGAAATGAGTTTCAGGATGCCTTTTAGAAGTGGCAAAAAAACTTGCTTCAAGTAGGGCATACCAACTGAATTGACTCCGAAGCGGCAGATATTTGCGAAAAAAAAATATATTTTTTTTTGATAACTTAGATTCAGTTAGAAGATTGGATGTAGAAGAGAACACACACACCATCCATCTTAAACTTTTCTTACCGGTCATTGATGGTGTTATTTCACAGCTGTACAGTCATTTTCAAGGACTGCAAGTTGTGGGATAGCTTTAGATTTCTGAACCCACACCTATTACTTCACTTACTGGAAGATGAACTTGCAAAGGTAGTGCAAGTCTTTGCTGTGATGTTCCTGCTGAACTATCAAGATAACTGCTAACTTTGCGTGACTCTCTATTAAAAGAAGACAGTCGAGAATCAAACAAGAAAAAATTCACAATATGTCCATTTTTTTTTAGTAAAACTTTTTTCTTTTTAAGACCTCAATGGAAAGATTTAGTGAATAATGCAAAATTATTTTATCAAGGAAGTAAATATCCGCTTCTATCAGAAAATCACTTTGTATTATTCGATACAGCTCTTGATTCAGGTCTTAAAATAAACAAAACATTTTTAAAAAAATGGGCATGTGAGGTTTTGTTTATTTGCTCCTCTGTGTTGTTAAAAATTCAAAACTTAATTTCTATATGGGCAATTTTAGTAACTTCTGACTTCGGTCCGTCACGATAAATGCCTGTTAAAATCCACGAAACATCAATACCCCAGGCGAGATTCCGACCCGCAACCTGGGAGACGCTGGCCTAACGTCTCAGACTGCACAACTACCTTCGCCGGCGTAAGTGTTGTTATAACTTCTATTGAAAAAATAAATATTACTCAAAAAGTTTTCCGGACTTAATGACAGCCTGAATATTTATTTCTTACCGTTTGTATGATCGTTGCTGTTGCAGAGCGATCTCTCTCACAACTGAAGCTCATCAAGAAATATTTAAAAATTGGCTGTGGCTATGCGCACGTCCGACGTTCACCGTTGATAACGCTTACTTACACGTCAAAAATTGTATTTTATCCTTTGGGAATGTGTAACTTGAATCTTCCGTGGACATTAATTTGTACAGCATTTTTTAAACATACCTTATTCTATAAATTTGCTCAAATTTCTTGCCGTTAACCCATTACTTGCTAAGACGGTAAATTTATATAAGTTCTGATGGAATATTGCTATGCATGATTACAAATAAATCTTCTTCAATCAATCTTTGAAATATAATGGACATCAAGTGTTTCCCTTGAACACTTACATAATATTTAATTGCAATTTACATATACCTTCATGCTCTCTTCATCACCGGACTCCCCCTCCACAATAATGCTTTGAGAATCATTGTTATTTTTTCAACTTGGTTTCCTTAACGAGAAAGAACAATTAAATATTTGGAGGTTTGACACGCGCCAGTCAGAACAATGTCATTGCCCCAATTCAAATTGTATCGTCATTTTCTATTGACGCGTACATAAGAGCTGTTAACGGCGAACGTCGGATGTGTGCGTAGCCACTGCGGTAAAAACTCATCTACGTAACAAATGCTTTCCAACATTTCAGTGCTCAGTATCGCAAAAGGAGCAAACCAAACGACTAAAGATGGAAAAATTCATTGAAAAGTTTGCAAATACTAACGTTCGTAGAAAAAAAAAATAGTTCTTTAAATAGATATAGGCCTAATATATAATTTTGCTATGTATTTACAGGCCCAAACACGTTGCTTGTTTGTCATTTGTTGTAATTTAAATAAATGCAGAGTTTATGTTCATTTTATTTGTTCAGCCTAATTTCTGTAACATGCCAAGACAGATATGGCAATAAAACCTAAACATACGAAAATAAAAACTTAATAATAATAATAATAATAATAATAAAAAGGCGAAAATACCAAAAGTTCAAAGCAACCAACGCCTATTTATTAGAAAGAACTGCGCTCACGCCAACCATTGTAGCGCTTCGCGCACGGTCTTCGACACAGCAAAGGGGCTCCGAACTCATGGCTCGCACCCGGGCCCCCGAAATAATAGTTACGGCACTGTTCCCATTTCTTCTACTTCGGAAAATGAGATTGTTTCATGTGATGTGTTGTAATTATCATAATTATGCTATGGTTGATAGCAATTCATATAAAGATAGGGTGAGGATCACTTCAGGGCTTTAAGATCACTTCAGCCTTCCTGGTCGCCCGAAGCGCTGATGGCAGGCAGACGTTTTCTCGGTAATCAACTGCTAACCCCACAACTAATAACTGCTAACCCACAATTAGATGATTATGTAATTATTTACATTTATAATCAAATATATAAACAATTTGGTATTTGAAGATGAAAAGAAAGAAACCTTTTGGATAAACAGTTCGTAGAAATTCTATAAATAGAAGCCGTCGCAAAATAAGTAGAAAAATAAGGTAGCAAAGTTATCTTCTAGCGTTGGTTATAAACTTTTATTTTTCTATAACCTTGACTTCTTTTTTTTTCAAGAGGGGGGGGGGAGTTTCCATGATCCCTCGACCTTTTTGCACTGCACGAGGCACACACAGTAGTCCACCTACGCAACATCATCTCTATTATAACCTTGTCAGACTTCCCCTGGTTCTTGCTTAAGTACTTGTTTGCTGTGAAATTTCTTGTTCTTAACAAGAATTTGTTGTACACGATTTTGAAGCAAACAAAGAGCTAGATTAGATAACACTTTTTTTTTTTTTTTGTGCTGGTTTCTGAACGGAGGAAAACGAGTCATTTGCTGTTTAGTTAACGCATTGAAACTTTTCTCATAGCAACGGGCGATCCAATACTTGAGAGACATGTACTTACTTCCCCATATTCTTAAGCTAGACAAACACAAATAAACCATTCAACAGCCAAAAAGAAATCAGTTAAATTTTCCTTGTTTTCCGGATGAACGGGTTGACTGTAGGCATCACTTTCCAACCCGTTGGTTGTAGGCAGATTTTTCAACCGGACGGTGAACTGTTGGTTACTCGCCATTACCTTCCACTGGTTGGAAGCGATGCTACCTCTTAAATCTAGAATGTACAACTTTAGGTGGATTTCGTACCCCGGCATTCAATCAGTTTCTATGTTTTTTTTTGTACCTACCAAGGGCAGAGCGAAGAAGGAAAGAAATTAGACAAATTATGCAGTAGAACTTCCGTAAATCCGCGATCAAACTTGTTGTTTCTGGTGGATTTCCAACGCTTTACATATTCTCTACTCTTCCATACCAGAACAAAATGGAAACACATGGATATAACGATATTGTGACATCTATTTATTTATTTGACTTTTATTTTCGATTTTTCTTTATCCAGAGATGTTCGAAATTAAACAGTTTAATTGGTGACCAAACAACTTATCCGAGGGATAACCAATTGAGATATTGATCTTTTAAACCTTTCCGATGGATACCCCATCATCAGATTTCTCCTCGTACCTAAAGTTCATGTTTTAAGACAACTTTATTGCCAGAAACGGTAATTACCAGGTAGATCATGAGATATGCAAAATGTCTAAAAGTTCTTACAAGGGACCATTACGATTTTGTGGATTCGATTTTCTGAAAATGCGTAGCATAATTCGATAGGATATCCAAAGAAACTCAGAAAACATATAGTTTTATAGGTGGAACGTAAATAGGAATGGAGAGAAATGACATCAAAGTTCGAAAAAAAAAAAAAAAAGATTTCTTTTGATCTTCGTTTTTCGGCCAGTAGAGGCACTACAGTCAACAAGAACATCAACATTCACTGAAACGTTAAGAGATCCTTTTCACTTTTGCCACTACTGGTAGCATTAGGGTTTTGCTGGTCTTCCAGAATGAGTAATTTTTTCACAGCTGACTTGTTATGATCAACATAAAGGTAGTACTGAAGTCCTTACAAGAAGGGACCATGCAAAGTTCGTGAGTGTACATTGTTTTGATATATTCATATTCTTTCTATTCACTTCTTATTATTTCGTATTTTTAACCTCGATGAGTATCCTAATTAAGAGCCCTTGTCAGTTCTTTTTTTTTGGGGTGGGGAGTCCCACTACCATGATTAGTTTCGAATGCCCTTGAAATATGTTTTTGGTGTTTATGCACCACAACGCCCACTATCACAAGGGCTCTTTGGTTACTAGTCCGCCCCTGGAAACGAAATTACCTGCAATAAGGAAAATGTACTGTTTTGGGCTCCTTAAATCAATGTTACAATCGTCTGGGAAGATCGTAACAACATTCTCTGCAATGTATTTGCCCTTCAGATCTAATGACGATCCATAAGCACCTGTGACGTCATAAGCATTGTATAAAGATGTTCATTAGTGAAGAATCATTTAGAGGTAAGAGATATTCTAGATCTTAGGCACTTTCGATAAAGAAATACGGTGGCTTTCACGGCTGTCCGATCCTTGTATGTTGAAAAAAAAAAAACATCAATACAACAGGAAAACATTGACGAAACATCTGCTTCGTTGCCATGACAACTGCCAAAAATTTATCGCAATATGAAAATTATCACTATCGGAGTTGGTAGATGACAAATGTGTAATGAAAACTACAAGTAATGGTCCTAAAATGTTCTTTGGTGACAATTAGAACTTCTCGTCTGCAGGGGAGTGAGTAAATGCTGTCCCAAGCCTCGTAAAGCTTAAAAATAAGAACAAAACTATAATTATTTAACATAATCATGATATTCTTCTTGTTGTATAGTGATAGCGTGCACTTAGATTAAAATATTTTATTTTCTTAAGCGAAAAAGAAAAACCTAAAATACGTCATGTGTCACCTACGTGGATTGTCTTCCTCTTTTCTTTATATATATTGTTTTCTGCACAATACTTAAGTGCTTTTTTAAATGAATTCATTTTTTTAAATGCTCATTGCGAAAACAATCTGAAAAGTACAAACAAAAGTAATTAAATCCAGGTCGTAAATTAATTTTAAACTCATTGTTCCCTCGAAATTTGTCCCTTCCATGGACAGACACAAAACTTCTAATTAATTCCACCAGAGCGTGTTACTGGTGTTTAAACTTGGTGCGATAAAGAAAGAGGACTCCCTGTTTTTGCTGCCTAAACAAGCTTGACTTTTGTGTGCCGATTTTACTTTTTAAGGCTCAATGGAAGTGGGTTTTCCCGCCTTTTAGGTTTTACGTCAATTATTCAAAATTCGTTGCAGGTAAACAAAATTTAACTTTCAGAGACCAAAGTTCGTTTCGTACTTCAATAATGAGTTCAATTAGCTTTAAGGAAATGTTAGTAATAACTTCAGGATTGTTTGCAGACACTTTTTGGGACATTATTCTGTCCCGAATGTCTGCACACAATCCTGCAGTTACTAGTAGCATTTAATTGAAACAAATTGTATTCATTATTGAAGTACAAAACGAACTTTGGTCTCTGAAAGTTAAATTTTGTTTACCTGCAACGAATTTTGAATAATTGACGTAAAACCTAAAAGGCGGGAAAACCCACTTCCACCTTAAGGTTTAAAGAATTCATATTCTATTTGAAATCGAGATCAGTCAGTTCACTTTGTGGACTGTTATTAAAATATTAGATTTTTTTTTTCGTAAGTTCATATTTAAAAGATGAATTATCTCAGGGATAAGGTTGTTAAAAAAAAAGTACTGCCAGCGTTGCCACAATTGGTACAATTGTACCAAATGCAGCCCTTTTTGTCATTCATCGGCCCGTTGGTACCACGCTGTCATTTTCAGCCCCGTTTGTAAATAAGTTAGTACGATTCTACCCAATTCAGCACCATTTAACAAACGCTTGTCACGTTTACAAATGTGTCAGTTTGTTTTTAGACTTCTCCTGCATCTAACGTTACTCATACTGTGTGTTGGGCTCATTAAAATCACTATTGAACATTTATTCTGTGGAGTTTCACCGCTTAACCTACGAAGTTTGTGTGGAAAATCCGTAATTATAGGTTTACGCCGGAAAAAATTACAAATGCGATGTTCAACAAATGACGCTAGATGGGGCATGGAGAAAGAAGCAGTGGAATTTTTAGCACCCATCACGTCTTGAAAGTTTTTGAGAGGAATCAGTTGAAGCACACGTATGCTTCGTTACAAAAGATAGTAGAATGAACAATAACTGAATCCTTTTAGTTTCGTGTTATAGAGCCATATATTATACTGGTGAAGTAATAAATTGAATTCAGCCCACTTTGTTTCAATTTGGTACTATTTTAAGCCCACTTTGTTTCTATTTGGTACTATTTTTCAGACCACTCCAAAGCTAGGCATGTGGCAACACTGAGTACTGCTAATCCTCTTTAGTTTAAGTCTCCAAAGGAAAAGTAAATAATTGTGTCCAATACGTGGATGTCCCCTACGTAAACAACGTCATTCCACGTAGGGGGATATTACTGTCCATATAGGAGACAGTTTAGGTAGTCTGAGTAAATTACGGTGAAATTAACTTTCCCGTGAAGTTCAGTAAGCTTATGAGATATTAATTCTCGACATTCATCACAGAAAGGTGTTTTAATTACAGAAAACAGTTTTGCTCCGTACGTGGACAATGATATACACCTTTAAACATTTTTGTATATACCTCGTAAATCATACACGGATACATAATGACATTAGAAAACCCATGTATACACTTTGCAAATAAACGACTATTCCGCAAGAAACGCAAGACCACGACGTTAGAATGGCCAGTTTAAAAAAAATCCTTAAACCAGTTTTTTAAAATGTTTTTAAAATAAAAAATATTTGTGATCTCGACAAATGCTGGCAATGAATGCAATTAGTATTTCTAAAACGATACTCAAAATGTTTTTTTCAGAAATTTCTGGTTAAGTTTAATTTTCTCAGTATTGCCCCGCCTGTTTAAGTACATTAACTTGACAATGACCATAATACTTTCACTCTGTAAATATACACATAAATCCTCATTTTTATTTCAGGGTTTCTGCCAGACCTTCCAACGCGGGGGTAGGGAGTCACGCCTCCAAATTCAGAGTACACATCCTAAACTTTAAAATCCTTACGATTAAAATCGATAGAAACTCTCCAAAATTGTACTTGCAATCAATCTCCACTTTGGCTTTACACGCTTAAAACTGAAAAATCCTGGCAGGATTTCTGTCTTATTTTCTTCAGTTCTGTAAAATTTGGACTAGAGTTCCTTAAAATAACTAAATGATAACTAACCGTAACGAAAAAAAGTAGTCTTGAGAAACTGACTAGTTATAAAATGAAGACAATGCTATTAAAACAGATAACTAATAGAGTTTCATATTTTTCCATTTACACATCACATCCTCTATTGATTTTTATCCTAATATATTTTCACAAAAAACATCTATCATACTGCTTAAGCGTTATGTCTATGCTCTCACTTTAGACAAGAAACAAGGTAATTATACTGGGAAGAACGATGATTTGACACCAGACTTACAGTCCATTCAGATTCATGATACGCAGGCAGAGAATACAGCATGATAAAAATACAGTATTGTGCATGCATTCTTGGTTCATTAAAATAAATGACTCTCATTCCTATTCGTTACGCCTTGTTTATATTACTAAGATTGCTACGATGGTAAAAATAATGGTTGAAATAACTACGTTTAGACAACGGAACTTAACTTGGTTATCGTGCTTGTAACGCCATTGTCAGTAAAGAAACATGTTACAGGCTTAGATTAAGGAATCTCCTTTTTCTATACTCTAAGGTTACACGGTAGAGGTTTAAATTACAAAATAATGAACACAAATGAAATAATTGTAGCGTAACATTTTGTAGATTACTTCTGCCATTATTCTTTTATACTTTAAAAGTGATACGCACCACTAAGATGCTATATTTTTCGATAAGGAAAGAAATAAACTCACCAAGTGAGCCGTGCTTAACGCCATCTTGTATTTAGACAAGTAACGTAAGAAGATAACCGTCGTAAGCTGACACTGGTTACATTTGAAATCCGCGTTAACGGTAACTAACTAACTACCGTTTATATTACTAAAATGATCTTAGTTAATGTTAACCATTGTAAGATGTTAGTAATGTAAACAAGACATACTGACTTTTGAGACATTCTTTGTAAATTGCATATGAAATTGAGAGGCATAAAGCAATGTTTAATGCTCTGATTTGAAAGTAAATTCTTACGTTAGAATTGACGAAATATAGGAATTACATCGATATCATTGTAGAGCTTTTGTAAAAGAACTTCAAGAAGACCAGGAAAACAGCTACAGTAAGAATCCAAACCAACCCCAAATAAATCATAGTGTGCTGGGTGGGTTTAGTGTTGTAAAAGAAACTTTTTTAAAGATTTTTTTTCAATAAAAATATGGCTCCTTTTCATGTTTTTTTTTTCACATAAGTATTTAATGCTTTACACTGCAGATAATCAATGTAAGCATGATTCGAGTTAAGCCCTCACACATTCATCCCAATTTACTATTGCTTTGTTTTCCTGCAGCCTTACCAGGAAAATGATGGGATTATTTATGCATTCACTGCCACATTGCTATACTTCCTATATATCCACCCTGACAAACATAAGGAATGAACTAAAGACATATGGACTGAAGTTATTTGGTATAGTTTGCAATAAAATACTAATAAACCTCCATGGAACTGAAGATATATTTTGAATTATAGGAAGAATTTAAGTTCCTAGAGGTTCGAAGACTTCTTTACTCTAAACTGAAAAACTATGAATCCTTACCGGAATATGATCTCATCCTGTATACAACACGTTAATTTCTAATTACGGCATTATTCAAGAAAGATATCTATTTTTGATTATAAATACCGTCCGCAAAAATCAATTATCTGTAGCTCAAAATCTCGGGATATAAACTGCTTCTATTTAAGGGCAGCGATATATGTTTTGTCTTTACTAGTACGGGGCATTATGTTTCACTATAAAATGACGGGGCATTGCTCCCTCATGCTTCGGGCTCCAAGCATCGCTCCATACAGTATATACAGACAGTATAACAAAAAATATTTTATGTTAATTACACATGTTAAAAAGAGTTGTATAAATCCATGATGAATACTCTTGTAAACAAGCAACTACATATAGGTTTCTTCTAATGAGTCTGTTGCAGTAGGGCTCTCTGAGAGGTATTATTTCAAAGCATATCATAACGTAGAAACGTCCCGCGGCTCCCCACGCGATATTTTTTAAAGTATGCACGTAACAGCATGGGGGCATTTGAAAAAATAATTTTAAAATAGGGTGGCAACGCTGACAACTGGGTATACTTGGGTATGGTATGTTTCGATTATGTCGGGTATGTATACTCAAAGTTTAGTGCGGATACGTCGAACTCCATGGAAGTTGTAAATATTTTGGTTTAAATTGATTGGCAACACTGCCATCTATGGGACCTTAAGTACCTCTATGACGCGTCGCAGTATGTAAATACAAAGTTTGGTTCTAACACGTTTAACGATATGAAAACAATTAAAAATTGTATTTTCTGATATTGGTTGGCAACACTGACAACCACGGCACTGCAAGTACCACATGAACTGTTCCCGTACCCAATACACATGTCAAATTGATATAAATCAGTGCGGATAAGTTCAACGGTAACATTTGAAATCTATTTTTTTTAATTATTTGGCAACCCTGACAAACTACGGCACCTATATGACCTGTCCCAGTACCTAATGAGCATGTGTGTCAACTTTAGTGTGTATCTATGCACATGTATAGATTTGTACGAATAAAGGCATTTCTATAAGCTGAATTTTAAAATAGGCTGGCAGCACTGACAGCTGGAGTACTTGAAGTCGAGGACACCCAAAACTTTCTTCTATTGTGTTGAATGGGGGCAAAGTTGGGCAGATATGGTATAGAGGAACTTTTTATAATGATTTGCTAAAAGTTGGCAACACTGATAATTGGGCGACCCGGAATATCTCTCATATCCCAAAAATATTTGTAATCTAAGGTTTAATTCATAGAGTTAGGAAGAAAATAAAGAGAACATCCATGACGTCACATGAAGCCAAATTGTGGTTCAGCGGCAGCCATCTTGTGTGGCCACCATAGAGTCCCTCTATACCGAGTACTGTGGGGACTGCCTTTTTCGATATGAAGTTAAGTGCACCTCAGAGAGCCATGCATGGGAACACTACGAGAAAAGTCTCCTCCTGGCCGGGATTTGAACAAGTAGGTAGTATTATAACTAGGAGATGGGAAGCTTACTTTGCTTGCGATTTGGGTGAATAGTCAATTGAAACACATGTCACACTTACCTTACAATAAAATACGTGTTTTAATTGGCTACTCACCCAAATCGCAAGCAAAGCAAGCTTGTATGAAAATCGGCCCTAACTACCACTTCGCATAAGAATGAGACGCCAATACTCGGAAAAGAGGGCATCTAAATATGGGGCCAGTTAATGTGGAGGCAGGGCCTCGTCCCTTCCGTCTCTTAGCTTCATTCCTCTCGCCCACAAAACAGCCTTATTCTCCCTCTATTTATATTCCTAACTCTATGGTTTAATTTATGTTATAATTCTTCTTAATTACCTATATAAAAATAATTCTTACCTAAAGAGACGTTAGCTGAAAAAAAAAACGAAATTTAGGGGAAATAAATAAGGCTTATTTACAACCTTTTTATTTACAACTCTAGGTGGGTTCAATAGCTCTTGGGAACATAAGTGATCCGGAACTCACTTCAAATTATAAATTCCGTCCTTCGGTCGTCATCTAGCATCGGTTCACTCTATGAACTGATCTTCAGGGCATAGATCTACTTCCGGGCACATCATCATCTTCATCATCATCAATTTCTCTTACGTGTAGGAGATATTATGGAGTTCTGCTCGAATGACTGGCCAATTCATTATGAACCTTTTAAAGTGACCCATAATCAAGGTGAGTTTTGCAATACACCTGGCGCTATAAAGACTTGTTCAATGACTTCTTGGAAATGGACCATTATTTAATCACCTTGTTGTGTGGTTGCTCCTACCTTGCAGGGTATTATTCCAAGCTGCATCTCTGATGAATTTCAATGATATTTAAACTAGCTGCACTTAAGTGAAAGTTAATGCAAGGGATAAATAAAAAGCAAGTTTGACCTTCTAACGCAATTTATTAGTCTTCGTGACGTAATTAGTACTGGACATTCTTCTTGTTACCAGTATCTAAAAGCATTTCTTTTTATTTCTATTTTCTTATTGACGGGAAGACCCAGCAGCTTTTTCAGTGACGTAGTAAAGAAGTTAACCTTCCCCAGTTTGACTAGAAGGGAGATCAATTTGTTTGCTTTGCTATCTTTTACCAATTTTGCGCTAACAGTGCGATGTGACATTTATAAATGTGATTATAATTATTATTTTGCGATGACAATTTGCTCATGTAATATTAGGTGCGGGTTTCGTTATGATATGCGATCAAATCTATGTTAGACAATTTATATTGCTTTTTGTGTCTATGGACATGTGGATTGAAAGAGTTTCCGAATTTATAAGCAAGATATTTACGTTTCATGTTATTGAACTTCGATGTCAAATATTAATTTTACATCTTCCCTGTGTCAGGAGCTACGTAGTTGAGTTGAGCCACGCCTATGTTTAATTTACTGATTACGATAGATTTGTGCCATCGTCAAAACTATTGGGAAAAAAATTGCAGACAGATGCTGCCCATGTCTTTGTATCACCTTAATGTGTCACTATATACTTTTTTTTTCTTTTTTTTTTAGGTATGGATTAGCGGAGCACACTGGTATATTGGTGCTCTGCCTCAAGGTTCAATCTACAATGCCAACCCTTACTACACAGATGGGACTCCAGCTTATAACTATCAAACATATTCGAGTGCTGGAGGAGGGGTAGGAGGTGGTGGTGGAGGAGGAGGAGGACAAAGCTGGGGTAATGTCAACCCCAGAAGAACTCATAGTTATCACTCAGCACATTCTCAAGACATTGCTACTCAAGGATCTCAAGCTTCTTATATTAGAGTGAACCCTTCTCGCATTCAAAGACAACAAGAAGTTACCCAGCAAGACGCTGGTGAATCAGTTTATATAAGTCAAGTGCCTGTGCAAGAGCGTGTGATTTCAGCTCAATTACCAACCTCTAGTCGAGTTGAAACTAAACGTAGAGTCGATCCATATGGCAATATTCCGGGTTTAGTTGTTAGTGGAGTGAATTTACATCAGCCTCCTTCAACACCATTTACTAGTTCAGCTGGAAGAAGACAAGATTTCGAATCTCGTTATGAAGTTGCTGAACATCCGCCACAGGAAACAACACCAGTAGAACCTAATGGGGAGCGGCATCAACATGTGACCAGAAATGTGTCAACCAGCATCATATCACGTACTCAAAATGAAGCAGTGCACCAACAGCAAGTGTCTTCCATTCCACGTAGATCTCCTACGCGACCAGTGTATGAAGATGAACGAGCATATCCCAAGAGAACAGGATCCAGCGGTGGGTTGTCTAGACCAGTCAAAAGACCAGGCATTAGAGATTCTTCTGATATTATATTTCCAGATAGGAGATTTCTTCCGTTCTTTGGTCGAGGTGGACCTTGTTGTGCTAATGGAAGTACCTTTTGCACTGAGATTGAAAACTACCCGAGGTAAGAGTACTTACAAAATAGTATTGATAGTTCTTAAGCGCACCGGATAATAGTAAATAAGAGTATTCTTGTGTAGTAACAAAGAAGTACAATACGAGCTCAAAAACAATTAAACAATGCTGATTCCATCTACTGATGATGTATTATTTAATTGAAGACTACGATATAATACAATGGCATAGGTAAGTTGTAAATTAGTTTGAAGAGTTCGGTAAATTATTACATTAGTACAATAATGGAAGTATTCTTTGACTACCATAGAGGACATTTATGGTTACCTCCTATAGCTGTATTTGTCTTCTTGCACCATTAACGTAAATATGTGCAAAAATAGTTTCAATCTTTCCTAATCTCCTACTTATTCTTATCACAGAAGTGAGCCTGATGTAATTTACTTAGATTTTTCTATGGCTTTCGACACTGTAGATATCTTTTTAGTTATTCTGAAAATAACTAAAATATCCAATACTTATAGTGCTAACCAGGCCAGTGTTTCCTTCATACGTACGAAATAAATATAATTCTCTCTGGATCTCATTTAAACTGGCTTCGATTTTTCTTCTGGTGTACCGCAAGGAACTCCTTAGACCCCTTATGCTTTACAGCGATGTTAATATGAATGACATTCTAGACTTGCCTTACTAATAAGTGCAATATACTACTGCATGCTGACGATTGATGTCTTTCATGCAATGTCAACTCTTGTGGACATTTTCATTTTACTAGATACAGACTTGGAGGAACGGTGTTATGATTGGTAGCTTAATGTAAAGTAAGACCATGACGTCAGAGTTAATACAAATAAAGCATACTAATAAATATGGCATAGGAATCTTGGTGGTGCGCTCGAAAACACATTAATGTTTGTTAATCATATTGGTTATGTATGATATACACGACGTCATAAACCTAGGTATATGAAATTAAAACTCTTCGAAGTTTATATCTGTCCTGTGTTTTGCATGTTATTGAATATGAGTTATCAGACCAATGCTACGAGATAAGACAAAACCAATGCCCCTTCGTTTTATACGACGTAGGTGAATTTCTAAACACATTTACTAAAAAACATATGTTTGTTGTCTTCAACCGAATTACTGAGAAAGGGTTATTATTAGATTTAGGACAGTGCTACTAAGTTTGACCACGCTGATTACACTACTTACATATTTACTTATCTCTACTTGTTTCTACAACTTATTTCCATGAGGGTGTTTGTTCTAGTGGTGACGTTGCCTGTATGTTACTGTGATCAGCGTTTCGATAATAGTGCCATTGTAAGTAGAAGATAAGTTTCGCTTCCTCACTAATACTTTATAACTAGGTCCACGTTAAAAGCCCTATTGAATTACCGTACGTACATTTAAATCTATAGCTACAAGGTTTTGTTAGTTTTATTTTGTGTGCTACGTATTTTTATCATACCACATTAACTTTATATTCTTCAATTTATTTGCCCCAGAGGTCAGGAACATGCAAAATTTTATATTTAGTAATTTGCGAAAAATTTTATCAGAAATAAATAAATATTGGTCTCTCTATTGTCACTTCTTTCTAGCCTCCACAAAGATTTTCATATTATTAATATCCTTCGTTTTATTGCAATAGAGAACAATCTAACTTTAAATTCTAACTTTTAAAAGTGTAATTTTTTAAAACTAAATACTATGTTAAGAATCGAAGGTTATATTATCTTCGATTTCTAAGACAGTACATTTAGAGTTTTTTTCACAAAAGGAAATTTTACTACCGATATATTGATTGATTGAAACTTAAATTATCAATATGTCATTATCAGCTGTTGTTCTGTTAAGTTTAAGTTTTTCAGTTCTTATTCTGTTACAAATTTTCATCATATACGTAGTCACACAACTTAATATTAATATCAACCAGAGTTAATTATCCATTTAATGACAATATATCGGCTTATCCCATAAGTCATGTCGTAATTTTGCACCGTGAGGAAAAGAATAATAACTTACCTGCCACACTACCGTTGGTTAGGAAAATAGTCTCCATCGGGCTACATTACACTCTGCCACCTGTCAACCAGTTGTTCAATCCCCCGCTGAAAGAAGTAACCGATTTTGGGGACAAAAAGCTGGGTCACTGATTCGTCGCACGTAATCCTCATTTTGCAATGTTTTCCCGGATAGGTGTTTCTGCAGGCTGAGAAAAAGATAGTAGTCTGTTGGTGCAAGATCTGGTGAAAATGCCGGGTGGAGAAGTTTCTCCGAGCCACATCCCTCGATCTTAGCACAGGCCCTTGCGATTAACCAGAACAGGACGTTTCTCCAACAATGCAGTGGGTAGGCGTTCAAGCTACTGACAGTAGACATCTGCATTAATAGTCCGGTTACGTGGCAAGAGATGAAAATGGATTATCACCACTCAACATCACTTTGCAGGGGTGAAGATCCTATTTTGGCAGTTTCTGCGCGCCCTCCCCTTTAGGTACCCACTGCAGTTTGCGTATAATGTTGTGGTAGAGGACCCACTTTCCTTCCCCTGTCACCATTCTGTCCAGAAATAGCTCACGTCTATGATGGGTGAGCAGGGAACTGCAGATGTCAATTCACTGCTGCTTCTGTTGAGGCGTTAACGCATTGTTACCTATTTTCCGAGTTTCGACATACCCAAGGTCCTGCAAATGACGATGAACAGTCGAATGGGTGACATGGTGTTTGCTGGCAAGTTCTACAACAGTTTGAATTGGATTTGCTCCACCGCTGCTCGTAGGGCATCGTTGTCCAACTGCACAGGCTTTCCTTCTCGTGGCTTATCGGTGAAGCTGGTGTCCCCTCACAGATACGTCTGGAACCACCTTTGGCACTTTCGCACATCACAGCACCTTGACTATACACGGCATGGATGTTTCATGCCGCTGTACTGGGTGGATGTCCCTAGTGAAATTCATACAACATGACATGCCATATGTGGTCCTCCAACACTGCCATGATCAAACACAAGCCACACTTCCAAAACGTAGAGTAGACCGTTCTCCTTCTACACATTGCTTCACAATCAAGTGCCCCATATGATTCAGCTATGGCACGTGAACTTCATTATTCGCTCGTCAGATGGCGTCATTGCAGCGGTCATCGCACATATTAGAGGAGAAGGTGTAAATATGGGCTATGGTCCAAATAAGGGCTAGCAGACGTTTCAAACTTGTATTTATACTTTCGTAGTACGGCTAACTGTTGACAAAAGTGTGAAACTGTTCCTCAAGTACGAAGGTGGTGGTGGAGCTCTGATAGCGAGAAAGAGTTGGATGTGGTTGATTTATTTATACATTGTGCTTGTTTTCAACAGAGGGAAAGTTATAAAAGGTATTTGTATTTCAATTTCTTAAACAGAATAAAACCAAGTATGAAATGTTTTACAAGGTAAGTTATATTACTCAGGGATATCATCACTGGTCAGTATAATACAAGGAATAAGTAATATTGTGTATTGACTGCTGTTGCGTCACGAAGCAACATCTACGAATGGTCTAAATACAGGCTACCTTGCCTACCTACATCTTCATTTTAAGAGTTTCCTTCTCTTAGAACACACTGGCTGGAATTTCAAACCTGGTAAGATCAGCAGTTCCTATCATAAAGAAAAAAAGTGAGCAATCGAGGTAGAAAACAAGGAAGTGTTACTGTTATAACGGATAACCTATTCAAAGAAACAGTTATTGCTTCTTCCTTGGAAAAACCAGAATCTAGTAAATGCAAGAAGACACTGTCTTTTAATAAAGTTCAGCAAAGAACTGAAAATTAAAGAAAAAAAAAAGACATCTGAATGGAAAAGAAAACAATGAGCTTTAGAATTCACAATATAAGGGTAAGATTAAGAAAAATCCAAAATGATGTATTCTGATCTAGATCCTTGTGATGGTGAGGATAGTTATTTACGTACCCCACCTGGACAAGAAAAGCCAGACGATGAAGATACGAATTGTATATTCTATGGCAGGATATTCTCTGAAAACGCACTGAGAGCTATGGGTTATGTGTATCATATTTTCAATATGGGCACATAACGAGTGCGCTGGTGCAAGAAAAGGAGGACTGTCTTTGACTTTTGTAAATAGACATTTATCATCTCTATATCACCCTTGAACATTATTTTGTACCGTTAAGTTTTCCTCTTATTTATTTGAGTCAACTTGGAAGGGTATTTAAACCAGTGTTTCAAAACTTGAGATTATGAAGTCTCTGTAAAATATATTTAATATCACAGTCGTACGTTTTTAAGCTAAATTTGCAACTACATTATAAAGTAAACATATCTCAGATATATTTGGAGTTGTTATTTAGTACATTACTTGGAACATTTGGGAGACATTTGAAAAGTAAAAGTGATAGCCCGTGTTTTTACCTTCTCCTCTACTTATGAGATAAGCCGATATTAACGTCGCGTGAACATTTTAACTTTTCGTTTAATAGGAATTATCACGGACGTCTACTTTATCACGACGTTGCTTTAACCAGTGTTTCTTCCAGAGGATTTCATTCCAGGGAGTCGTGGAGGGAGCTCACGAAATTTATAAATAATGCTTATTGACTCCAATGTAAAATAACAATAATGTCACTTAATTATATCTCGTAATTCCTTACTTAATCTCAAAGTTACATGAAGAATGTTTGTAGAATGTGGGCTATTTTATGCACTATTTGCGTATGCGAACGAATGAGTAATATAAATGAAGAAACTAGTTCTTTCGTAGGGCGGTTGATAACTTTTGCGGAGGGGGCATCCCTCACCCCCCACCCCCGAAAGCATGCCTAAAAGAAACACTGACTTTAACGTGCTACTTTTAACTACCGACAGTGTTCAAAATTCAAATGGCTGACAACCCTAGTGTTTGAAGGAAATTCGAGAGTGTCATTTTCCGACTTATTTCTTTTCTTACAAGAAACACCATTTCAAGTGGACACTAAGATCTAGAAGAGATATTTAAAATCAGCATAAAAAACTGAGTTTGTGTGTAAAATATCAGGTGCCATTGGCCAGTGGTTGAAGAGAAATTGATGATGCAATAGTCAGATTCTTGTCTGTGAAGAGTGATATAAAGGTGTTGAAATACCATTATATTTTTAAGTTGCTGAAAGAAATACATAGTAATGGGTACTGGGTGGAAGGCGCTACCTTACGGAGTATATATTCTTCATGGCCGCCATCTTGAAGTCCGCCACATTGAATCTCCATTGATTTTCTTAAATAGGAAGGAGGTCGTATAATATGTCATTCTGGGCTAGAATTTTACGAGAAATACGTTTCTGAATTCAGTTTTGCCGTAAATATTATATTGTGAGAGAGAATGGTATGTGACGCTAGCATGGGGTAATGATACAATAGCCTGGAAACGCCTATTTTGCATTGAAATAAGGACGGAAATTAAACCCGAATGCGTACAAATCGAAAGGTCACTATACTCAGGAACAATATGTATGCATTTAGGTCTCATTTCCTTCGTTATTTCGAGAAGAAATGGGTGTTTCTAGGCCGTTGTATCATTACTCCATGGTAGCGTCACATACCCTTATCTCTCACAATATTACATTTACGACAAGACTGACTTCAGAAATGTATTTCTCGTAAAATTTTAGCCCAGAATGACATATTACACGACCCCTTTCCCATTTAAGAAAATCAATCGCGATTCAAGATGGCGGCCATGAAGAAAGAAAGCTCCTTCCACTCAGTACCCATTACTGTGTATTTGCTTTCCATTTCTTTCAGCAATTAAAAAATATAATGGTATTTCAACACCTTTATATCACTCTTCACAGACAAGAATCAGACTATTGCATCATCAATTTCTCTTCAACCACTGGCCAATGGCACCTAACACTTTACACACAAACTGTTTTTTTATCTTGATTTTAAATATGTATATCTCTCCTAGATCTGAGTGTCCACTTGAAATGGTGTTATTTATTAGCTTCTATCCATTCCGCGGGGTGTTGTTTGCGCAGTGCATCTCTTGGCATTCGACGCCTTTCGAATAAATAATTTCAATATCCAACTCTTCCGTCATTGGTGAAATGTTACATTTTTGTTTTATTTCTTTTATCGAAACTTATCATATTGATTGCTTTAATTTATTGCTTCTCTTCTTACAGTGTTTAATAGGACGCGGGGGCTCAATGGTAAAGCGCTCACCTCTAGTGCTAGGGGTCGTTGGTTCGATCTCTGTTCATGTCATCTGGGCTTTGTGGTGGACAAATATCGTGTGCGTAGATTTTCTCGGGGCTCTCCCGTTTCCTCCCACTTTTCTTCATTCCATCAATTCATCTCACTATCATCCATCCGGCCTGAGCTAAAGTTGCCTAAAGCCTTAAAAATTGAGTTCAAAATTCAATTACTTTGTTGACATATCTCTGTATCATTTTCTCTCTCTTATTTCCACAGTGAATATTAACACTTAGTCACTCACAGAGCTATGTTACAAATTCAATGCCGAAATTTAATCAAAGTAAACTATTTAATGCAATGAAACAAAGGAAAAATTATATTTTTCAATAAGCATTTAACACCTAAGGAGAAGAGCAGAATTTTTAACTCCTTTTTTTTCGATGTGAAAGTAATTTCATTGAAAATTACTAAATTTCAATCGATAAGAATGGTTTTCAACTGAAAAACTCGTTGTGGATAGAAAATGTGATCTTTTTAGATGGGATTCCGATGCTTTACGGATGTAATTTATATTTCATTTTTGTAAGGTGATTTCTCAACTTTTTAGAGTGGTTCACAATGCATAATGGGTACTAGTCAAGTTTACTTTCCGCCAGTTGTTACCACCAAGCTTTAATAAACTATTCTCAATGATAGAAATATACCAAAAGACATTTGGAGTAAGGTGTAAACAAGAAATCTTTAAATGTGATTTTCGAGTACTGACGGGACGAAAGAGATCCTTTTAAAGGCGTTGTCTCGCACATGATTGGCTTTCCTAAGGAATAAAGCATTGGCTCGATGGCCGGGAGATAGCAGGTTCAATTTCCATCCATGTCAAGTCTTTCTCTTTTTCATTCATAAGGAAATGACTTTCCATTCTTAGTATTTATGAATAAATATTTTCTTTTACCTCTTTCTCATCTTTTCAATATTCTATTGCGTCGTGCTCATGTTCAGGAGATACGAATAAATGGAAATTAAGCTGAAGAGATTACTTCCTGACATAGATTCCTTCTTTTCTCGAGCAGAAATTTCTCATCTTTTCTTCGATGGAAGTCCGCTCTAAAAGAGTGGGATCTCTTTCCAATTCGAGCGGAATTCTACTCTTTAAATTTAGTGCGGTAAGGTAAAAAAGAATTGTTAAAGTGACCAAAAGGTTCGTTAACATACCAAAGAAGGGTTTATGGAATTCACCATAGACATCTTTCATGATCTATCGACTACTTGCACGTATAAAGATCTCGTTCAACAAAAAAAAAAAATATTTTCAAAAATTATATCAATAATTCCTATATCCGTTAAGGAAGTATTTAAAAAAAACAACACACACACACACAAAAAAAACAATCCGAACATCTTTTTTTTTAATCTCATGTTATATTTCCCAAATATACTCAGAATTTTTTTTTGGGACGCAGTGTATTCTGGTGTATGGGGTCCTCGGTTTGATCCCAGATCGTGCCATGTGGGCTTTGTGTTTAACGAACACCGTGTATGTGGATTTTATCGGATTGCTTCCATCTTCTCTCACTTTCTACATTCAACTAATTCTCCCATCATTACCCATTTGGCCTGCGGCAAAGTTTTCTGAAATACCTTAAAAATTACATTCAAAATTCTTAGAAAGCTTTGAGATTATTTTTTTTAAATTGTTACATATTATAAACAGCCTTTTCTTTTACATTTTAAAATGATTATATACATTCCTGAAATAATTGCAGTATACTTCATTGAAAAAAATCTTTGGAATGGGCAAAATTAATTAACTATCATACCACATTAATTTTATATTCTTCAATTTATTTGCCCCAGAGATCAGGAACATACAACATTATATATTTAGTAATTTGCGAAAAAAAAAATTATCAGAAATAAATAAATGTTGGTCTCTCTACTGTCATTTATTTCTAGTCTCCACAAAGTTTTTCATATTACTAATTTCCTTCCTTTTGTTGCAATAGAGAGCAATCTAACTTTAAGTTCTAACCTTTAAAAGTGTAAAAAAATTCAACTAAATACCATGTTAAGAATCGAAGGTTAAATAAATTATCTTCGCATTCTATGCTAGTATATTTAGTTTTTTCACAAAGAAAAATTTACTACCGGTATATTGATTGATTGAAGCTTAAATAATCAATATGTTATATATCAGCTTGTTGTTCTGTTAAGTTTAAGTTTTTCAGTTCTTATTCTGTTACAACTTTTCACCATATACGTAGTCACACAACTTAACATTAATATTAACCAGAGTTAATTATCCATTTAATGACAATATATCGGCTTATCCCATAAGTCATGTCGTAATTTTGCACCGTGAGGAAAAGAATAATAACTTACCAGCCACACTACCGTTGGTTAGGAAAATAGTCTCCATCGGACTACATTACACTCTGCCACCTGTCAACCAGTTGTTCAATTCCCCGCTGAAAGAAGTTACAGGTTTTGGAGACAAAGAACTGGGTCACTGGTTCGTCACACGTAATCCTCATTTTGCAATGTTTTCCCGGAAAGGTGTTTTTGCAGGCTGAGAAAAAGATAGTAGTCTGTTGGTGCAAGATCTGGTGAAAACGCCGGGTGGAGAAGTTTCTCCCAGCCACATCCCTCGATCTTAGCACAGGCCCTTGCGATTAACCAGAGCAGGACGTTTCTCCAACAATGCAGTGGGTAGGCGTTCAAGCTACTGACAGTAGACATCTGCATTAATAGTCTGGTTACGTGGCAAGAGCTCAGAATGGATTATCCCATGGATACATCACCAAACAGTCATCACTTTGCAGGGGTGGAGATCCTATTTTGGCAGTTTCTGCGGCCCCCCCTTTAGGTACCCACTGCAGTTTGCGTGTAATGTTGTGGTAGAGTTAACTAGAGTGGAGTAGTTAACTAACCTGCATTAACTATAACAATGCTCATGCAATAGTATTATTACAAATCGAAGTTAAGTTTAATAAAGAATGATATGGAGTGCTTGTTATTTCACTGACAGACCGTGCGAGCTCGTCTTCGCCAGCTCGATATTACTTATATATATATATAT
>JAGDQP010001517.1:62144-97463 GCA_022664845.1 Lepisma saccharinum
GGCAAGTAAACAAATTGGATTTATCTCCTCTTTGTACCAATAACTTGAGGTTCAATAATTACTTGGACTGTTCGCCTGCTATCAATGTTCCAGGTTGTGTTAAGCTTCCGACCTCCAACTAATGAACCTGCTCCCAGCACTGTATACTCCACCACCACCATGGTGACCCAAGACATACGACTTCCCAAGTAAACAGTTTTCTTGAGGTAAATAACATCTACCTTTAGCTTTGCAACATCACCCAGGAATTTGCAACATCACAATCAGCTGCAATGATACATGAATTGAGGCTTGTCACGCTATGTCTAATAGATGATATTCAAGCGTCTATCACTCACTCCGTTCCCAATATATATTATTTCTCATGTGCCGTGCACTAATTTTTGCAAATATATCCAAGAGCGTACAACGACGACCTGGAGATTATATTGAAAACACGTTGACGTAACTCTTAGCGTTCATTAACTATGAAATGTATTGTGTCAATATACTGTTGGTACTTACACTATATTCTTCACGGTTTTTGGCTCACATAAAGAAAAATAGTAGTAGAAAATATATTCATGCATTTGTTTACATAAGAAAAACTCACAAAGAGCAGTAGTCTTTCACTCGGTTATACACCACGTGTCAAAATGATTTCACTTTACCGTGGAGAACAAATTCTGGCGCCTTTCCTGCACAGGTGCTTGCTTGCAGCTCTTCACACCTATTCACAGTAGTGGCGGCTCGTGGCACAAACAATAGGTGAAGTACTACCAAAATCCATCAACACGTTCTTACTATCCTTGTTTATTAACATTTATCCTGGGATTTCCTGGCTTAAACCGGATACTGATAATGGCGCTATTAGATCTTAGATGATGTTGACTGACTTTCTGGCCCAATAAATACTTAATAATGCCTATTTAGTTAATGAATATAAAAAAATAATAAGTGAAGTTGAACTTCATCAACTTCCCCTGACGAGCCGCCACTGATTAACAGATTTCATCGGCTGTCATACGACATGTAACAATTTATATCACAGTTGAGCACACACACTTCTATGTTCATTTCTCTTTAATAGTTGCACGGAATTGCAGGAGTTAACGAGCGAAAATATATTTTTTTCTCTTCTATTAAACATTACAAACATACTTTCGACGATTCCAGCGCGATCTAACGTTCTTGTTCGGAATTAGCCAATAGAGTATGTCACCTCTTGACTTGTAACGGATCTCTTTTTTAGAAATATGCGACTGTTTGTTTATGTGTGACTGTCAAGGGGAACGCTAGCGGTCACAAGTCCACCACTGACAAAAAGCAGTTTTGTTGCATTAAAAAAAAAACTGCTTTTATGCCACACCGTGTATTAGGCTAGATAGAAAATAAGTGAGTCAGCCGACCACTGGTACCTTCACTCTGTTTAGTAAGTTTTAAAATGTTGTTCTGAAATAAAATATATAAGAAACGTCTGTTGGTGTGTTCTTTCCTTAGACCATTCAAATGTATTAAGAAAGCTAACTTAAATTAGAATTTATATAATAGCTGTACTCGAATAATAAGTTGAATACTGTATTTTCATTTTAATAATGATTTGTTCTTATTTCTTTCTTGTTGTGTTACAGTAGTTACGTGACAAACGAACTCAAGTTAAATGACCCAATATACCAAGATCTACTGGACGAAGATATAGTAAGTATGTTTATTTTTAATAATTACTGTTTTCTTTTCACTTTTAATAAACTTTCTTTGGAATGTATATAAAATTTTTGCATTAATTGTGCTTCTGAACTGTTAATGTAAAAACTGTTAATATAAAGAAGATGGTATATTTTCTTTCCTCTTAATAATGTCTTAATATGTACATATATAATTCAAAGCCATATTCAATCCACAACTGGACGAGTCCTCTCCCGGGGGGAGGAGTTGGGAGACCAGAGGGTTCGGAGAGAGGAGCCCAAGCTCTCAACTGTGATCACCACTATCTTTTATTCACGGAAACTCTCCAATTGTCCTCACGATGCTGGACCAGCACTGAAAGTTTGAGCCCCCACCGGGAACCCGGGACCGCTCGCACTGAAGTCGAGCGCGCTACCGCAGGACTAGGCTACGCAGGAGGTCCTTCACAGATATATTCAATCCATGAGGATATATACTGGATGAGGACTCTTCCGGACGGAGGAGATTGGTTTACTGTTCCCACACTCACCAGACGTGTTGGAAGAGAAGAGGCTTCTATGATCGCCTCTGTCTTTAATTCACAGCATCTCCCAATTGCATCACGATGCTTGGTAGGCACCAATCCAGATCCTCACGCCTTGGAAAAATTACCTTGGCAGAGTCGGGAATCGATCCCGGGACCCCACGATTAAGACCCCACTCGGAGACTGTAACCACTAGACCAGCCATAATATAGGGGAAGGAGGTGTAAAGTGGCTATGGCTAAAAATGTGGCTATGGGGTAAGAGTACTTCAGTACAATGTCTTTAATGAACCAGTAGCAGTTGAAGTGGCTATGTCGACAGTTGGCAAAGTAATTTATTATTATTATTATTATTATTATTATATATATGGTGTAAGGTAAGCATTATTTATTGTTAGAAATATTTAGAAAATTAACATTTTCTGATTGTAGTTGATCAAATTATTTGGTACGTAACATTAATTTTAATGAGGCACAAAAAATTCCGTAGGGCAACTGTTGTTGCTGCTTCTGTAGGGCAAATGTGGCACAATCTTAAATGGCTACCGAATGGGTAAATTGGCCATTCAGTTGACTCTATTAAAACATAAGTACCAGTGGCATTACTATTAATATTACAGTAAGTCAGTTGTTTAATCGGCCTGAGCCATAGTTGCCTAAAGGCCTTAAAATGATTTCCATTAAGTTGTTTAATGCGTAGAAAATACCAAATCACAAGAATTGTGAGTTTGATTCGACAATGAAATCACGATTTGTGTAAAGTAAATGCCGCTTCTAGTGTTTGTGGAGAGGGAGTTCATGAAAATGAGGTATGTTTAGTTTTGCTAAACACACATTCGTCATCGCACCACCTAAAACGAGTTACTGTGTTTTCCCTAGCATGGCAGATAACTTGTACTATTTCTAACTGGTAGTATGACTTGTGCTCTCCCAGAAATCTTGTTGGCCCCTGCTATGACCTCTGTTCTCTTAGCTCTGGCACCGCCACTGCCAGTGAGGCAACAAACTTCTTCGAAGACAGAAATAATTGCGTACATAATAATTTTTAACATTTTTTTTAATGCAGGTTACTTCTCTGTATAATCATAGACTTATACCGTTTACCAATTTTTGTCTGCGCTAAAATTAATGGGTGATTTTGAACCCTGCCGTTCGGTGGCTAGTACTGGAAAGAAGCAGCGACTGTAAGTAGTCGCCAGAGTCACCTAGCGACAGGGTTCAAAACCACATGCTCCTTAACATAGACAAAAATAGGTAGTCGGGACTATCTCATTGGGTGTATTTATGATATGGATAATTTATTTTGATCAGTTTAAATTTTCTGTGTTTAAATAAAGCGCAAAGTAAATAAAATCAGCGTGAGTAGCTTGACAGTTTAATAAACAATGCTAGAATTTGCGAACCCGCTACCGTAGGGGAAAGATGGTGATGAGGAAATGCCACTTGAGAGAGAAACTAACCATTTATAGATGGGAAACTTGGTGTTTTATTGGAAATTCGAAACGGACTACCATTAGCCGACCATAGGAATGACTACCATTAGCCGACCGTAGAACCATCTATTGAAGAATCAGGAAGTATGTGTATAGCGTGGCTGCTACAGACTTCATGATTGGAGTATTATGTTTTCTGGAGCCTTTCGTATTCACTTTTGCCACATTTCGCACCAGTAACAAAACTCCATGAAAACTGATTAAGACCTGTCAGTACTCAGTAGCGATAACTGAAGGCGCATTTGAATGCTAAAAAAAGAAGAAAAAACTTTCCGTGAGAATTAAAAAAAAGGAGTTTATAATTCAATTATTCTTATTAACGAGTGTATAAGGCGGATGTTAGTGTAGGCAGACAGAAATCGAACAGAGAACATGATTACTTCGACAGTGGCGCCACAAGCTGGTGGTCTGGTAAACACAGTGAGTGATAAACGCTTTTCGTTGTAGTCGGTACGTAGTATGATGTCTTTCACGATTACCGTACACCGACACTAGGCCAATTTTTCATGCACTCGCAAGGCGCGTGCTGTGCTTGCGATTTCTGCGAGTAGCCAATAGAAATATTTAAACACGTGTTTCAGTTGGGTACTTAGGCCTTACCGGATTGAAACTCGTGTGTGGTTCGTATCTCACATTGATAGTACGCAGTACCTTGTAATATTTCCAACAACGTATTTTTTTTTTCTAAAAAAAAAAAAAAAAAAAAAAATTTTTCGTTTTGGAAATATTTTAAAAATAATTTTAAAATAGGTCGCTTTAGACATTGAAATAAAAATAAAACTTTACTGCATAACTCAGTTATCTTGGGAATATTTTCGTAATACTAGCTTAAAAATCAATGTTGCAAATATATTCTCTAAAAATATTTTTCTTTTAATAAAGATTTCGCCCGAAGAATCTTCGAAAGATCAGTCTCATATTTCCATCTAACTGAAAATTTTCTTTTGAAATATTAAACACTTTTCCTGCATCCTGGATATATTTTTTATGCCCTACAAAAAGATCTAAGTTGTACTTTAAAGATGACTCTAAAAAAGAACGATTCCTCTAAGTTTTTAATGAAAAAGATTTTGCACTATTATCTAAAATGATAACATACAACGAAAAAGAAGAAGAGGAAATTCTTCAAAAAGCCATAACTAATACCACATTCTCCTGCGTAATACAGGGTATTTCTACCATCACAAAAGGAGATGTCAAAAGAGTCCCTAACTAGAGAAAAAAGTGCCGATCACCAACGCAGTCAGAATTAGAAATGACAACGGACGTCTTCCATTAATACGCTTATTTACAAAACACCCAGCGTTAGTAAGTCACAGTTATCAACGGGATAACCATAGGGTATATGACGTTCAAAGTTGAAGAATCTCGGACTAAAGGAAGCGTCGACTGTGCCTCCAATAAAAGTAATTAACAGCCATATTCAATCCACTACTGGATGAGGCCTTTCCCGGAGGGACGAGTTGGTCTTCTGCTCCCACGGTGAGAAGACGTGTTGAGAGAGGAGAGCCGAAGCTCTCAACTGTCATTTCCACGGTATTTTATTCACAGTAGCTCCCCAGTTACATCATGATGCTGCGTGGGCACAATTTCCTATCCTGTTGCTTTGGAAAAAATCCCTTGACAGCCCCCACGATCAGCAGTCAGCGGCGGTAACCACTAGAACAGCGGGGCAGTCATGATCCAATAGCACAGTGGAAAATCCTGCTTAAACCAAGCCATCTGCTTCAAATGTGGAGAATATCACCCTCGTAATACATGTACATGTACATGTAAAATCCTTCCATATAATAATTACGTTGCGGTACTTGTAAAATACAGGAACACGGCACTGTTGCTTCAAACTGTCCTTTACATACACTACAGCAGGGTTTCTCAACGTTGGGGTCGCGACCCACTGGGGGGGTGCGGGATGTGTGTGTGCAATAGGGGCGTAAAGGATGCATGTGTGTGGGTGACCTACGTGTTGGAAAGCTGATCGAGAGGTAGGGGAAAATCGGGTAGCCCCGGACATCGGGTACCATCGGACAGTATAAGTTCCGAAATAGCCGTATGAATTAGCAACACTGTATCAGCAACACTGTATCAGAATTTGTTCTCCAGTGCACGTGCAAGTGGCAGGAGTTTGTCTGTGAAGAAGTGTGGACGTGCTGCGAGTCGTTGTGTTTCTGTGCATGCCTTGTTCGTGCAGAGGTAAATTTCGGAAGGACATTGCTCTTATTAAGGAAAGTAAAATAAACACAAATAGATGTCAGTGCACTGATTAGTGTTTGGACAAATCGTGTGTGAAACCTCAAATACATATCTGACTGTGTTTGAGTGTGAGGTATTTTATTTCCGAATGGTTCGTGTCGGGTAGCCCCGGACAGGTGATTGGCGGGTAAAACCGGACAAAATGTGGCAGTTCGTGTATGATACTATGTGACAGAGTTCTAAGGAAAATTTTCTTCTTGGTTGCAGGTAACATTGGCTACTTTGAGAACATGCCAAAATTCAAAACAAAGCAAGGACTTCAAGGGTCTTGGACAGAAAATGACATGAAATCAGCAATTGAATAAGTTTGTGTGAGAACAGCTGCAAACAGATTTGGTGTCCCTAAAAGTTCTGTGCAAGACAGACTTTCACAACGAAATTAAGGCATGGAACTTCGTGTTGCACCTAAGTTAGGAAGATTCGAAAATACTTTCTCCGATAGATATGAAGAAGAGCTGACACGGCATGTGAAAGATCGGTTAATGCCGTTGTCTCGGAAACAATTCCTGAAGCTAACATTTGACTTAGCTGAAGAACTACAAATCAACCACAGATTTAACAAAGAAAAACAGAGTGCTGGGAGAGATTTTTACTACAAATTTATTATTGTCCATTATTAAACAGTTATCACCATTGCCAGAAAACCGCAAGACGTGTTTGACGTCAAGAACAAGATGAACAGACAGTTTCAATCTTGCAATTGCTGGGCCCATGAAAATTGCACACATATCGAATCAACAGATATCCATTACACATGTGACCATTGTATACTTCGTGGATAGGTATTGTTATTGTTCCTTCTAAATGTAACACATGATTTTCTTCAAATATATTACGTGTCCGGTAGTACCCGCCAATATTCGAAATATGTAAAATGTGTCGATCTATATTGTCATTTGTTTATTTCATTACTTTTGGATTTATTTCGATATCTTTGCTTTGTCAATAAAGTTCACATTCCGAATAAATAGTTACAGCTCATTTTGGAACAATTTTACATCGTATTACCAAGAAGTACTTCAATTTTCCCCTACCACGATCGAGCCCTGGCGTCGTTACTTTTCATTTTTTTTATGTACATACGCAATAGGAAATTTAATAAAAGTTGTGACCAAGGGCACTTGGAGGTTAGGTAAGTCAGTTAGGTAAGGTATTGCACCAACGAATTGCACAGAGACGGTGTTTCCTCGTGCGCTCGCCTTAGACACAAGTAACAAAAATACAACAACAGAGAATTGACACCTACAGTTCCTTGCTTACCCATCACAGACCTGAGCGATTTCTGGACGGAATGATGACAGGGAGATAAAAGTGGGTCCTCTACCATAACATTACACCCAAAACCGCGGAAATAGTGCTAAAACAGGATCTCCACCCGCGCAAAGTGATGTTGAGTGTTTGTTGGGATCTCTGTGGGATAATCCATTTTGAGCTCTTGCCACGTAACCAGACCGCAGCTTGAACTCCTATGGACTGCATTGTTGGAGAAACTTCCTGCTCTGGTTAATTGCAAGGGTGTGCGCATCCACAGTGATAACGCGGGCCTACACACCGCAAGAGGAACCTGAGCTAAGATCGTGGAATGTGGTCTCCTACCCGGCGTTTCCATCAGATCTTGCACGAACAGACTACTGCCTTTTTCGCAGCCTGCAAAACCACCTTTCCGCGAAATCACGGCAAAATGAGGATGATGTGTGAAGAACAGTAACCCACTTCTTTGCCCCCAAAACCAGTGACTTCTTTCAGCGGGGGATGGGGGTGTTCAACTACTGGTTGACAGGTGGCAATGTGTTGTGGAATGCGATAGACAATATTTTCCTGACTAACGGTAGTGTTTCAGGTAAGTTATCGTTCTTTTCCTGACGGTGTAAAATTACGACGTTACTTATGGGATACGCTGATATAAACAAGAAAAGTACTTGTTGGGGTTCGCCGGTCAGAAGACATGGTAAAAACTAAAAGGGAGCCGCGGCATGAAAAAGGTTGAGAAGCCCTGCACTACAGGGAAATTCTGCTACACCGAAAATATATATAAAGGGTCATATAAAAAGTCTGCGCGGTTTTTTGGTACATTTTTGAACAAAGAATTTCTCTATTGAAAATCAGTTTTAATCAAGTACATATTGACCATTATTATCTATGACCTTTTGCCATTTTTCGGGTAGCTTCATAATTCCATCGGTGTAGAACTTCTGTGGTTTTTCGTCGAAAAACTTGGCCAAGTGATTTTCAGCGGCGCTTCGGTCGTCCAATTTTTTACCATCAAGAGAGTTTTGCAGAGACCGAAACAAATGGTAGTCAGACGGTGCAAAGTCCGGGCTATACGGTGGATGCATCAAAACTTCCCAACCAAGTTCCGTCAATTTGTTCCGAGTCATCAAAGATGTGTGTGGCCGCGCATTGAACACAACTCCCTTTGTGTTGGCCAATTCTGGTCGCTTTTTCTGGATTGCTTCGTTCAAACGGTCGAGTTGTGCACAGTACAGGACCGAATTGATGGTTTCGTCAGGTTGCAGCAGCTCATAATGGACGTAGTGTGCACAGCTCGGTCCTGTACTGTGCACAACTCGACCGTTTGAACGAAGCAATCCAGAAAAAGCGACCAGAATTGGCCAACACAAAGGGAGTTGTGTTCAATGAGCGGCCACACACATCTTTGATGACTCGGAACAAATTTACGGAACTTGGTTGGGAAGTTTTGATGCATCCACCGTATAGCCCGGACTTTGCACCGTCTGACTACCATTTGTTTCGGTCTCTGCAACTCTCTTGATGGTAAAAAATTGGACGACCGAAGCGCCGCTGAAAATCACTTGACCAAGTTTTTCGACGAAAAACCACAGAAGTTCTACACCGATGGAATTATGAAGCTACCCGAAAAATGGCAAAAGGTCATAGATAATAATGGTCAATATGTACTTGATTAAAATTGATTTTCAATAGAGAAATTCTTTGTTCAAAAATGTACCAAAAAACCGCGGAGACTTTTTATATGACCCTTTATATAGATTGTCTGACTTGGTCAAAATGAATCAAGATATTTTATAATTACAGACTAACCAAACAACCAAATAAATAAGACCACAATAAACGAAACCATCAAAGAACATACACATACCATTTTAAAATGGGTTACCGCAGTACTCTGAATGACACTGAATGAGGTGTCACCTGAACATAATAAGATTTATAGACTGATACATATGCATGGGTAATGAATTAAATATTCATCAAGAAACAAAAGATGAACGCGGAAAGATCATATCCAACTCAAGATGAAACAATCGAAAAACAAACCTACTTAGTAACAAAACGCGCTACGCCACACTAAGTGTAAAATTCTGAATAATGTTAACACGTAAACAATGTACTATGGATGCGACTAAACAAGAAAAGATAATGCAGATAAAAACTACAAATGTGGCAATACAAGTTTTTATATGTATGCACATTAAAAATAAAATTACACTTTAGTCCAAACCTTATATATCCACAAAACCGAAACCTGATACAACGCAGTAGTATCTCCTTATTTTTCCTGGCTAATACCTAAAATTTAAACAGAATTCAAACAAGGCAAAAACAAAACACTATTTTCATTTAGACCAAGGAAGAAAGTAGCCTGATTTATGACTAGAAGTCCCTCCTGGCCCCCCTCTTAAGTAGGTTAGGAATTTTACAATATCTATGCCCGACATGCTTTCTTTACTGAAATCATTTCTGAAGTAGTTGTACAAGTAGCTTGTGATTGGTAGTAATAATGTTCTAAAATTATTCTGTGTGTGTTTAATTTTTTTTAAATACTGTGTATGTGCTGTAGAAAATATTTTAGTATATATTTTTCTATAGTATAATACAGAATAATACCACAGATAAACTATACTTCACAACCTTTCTAAACTATATGGAAAATATTTTTCAGTTCTGTGGGTTGGTCTTGTGCTGAGAAACTTTGTGTTAGATTATAACAAACATTGCTAGTCAATAAATAAATAGCCGCTATCACTCACTCACTAACAGAAACGAAACTTTGGTTGAAAATTTCTAGGAAGGATTACACAATCGGAGGGATATATTTAATGTTCTAAAAAAGTCTTGTAGAGCGACGTCCAACCGTTTTTGCTGTTGGTTTGTTAGGTCACATTCTGATATGTAACGAGCTTTGCGGGCTGCCGATTCCTGTTGTATCCAACAGTGGTATATGTCCCTTTTAAATTTCGGGACCACATCGAAATGAGAGACCCGAGTGAGAAATTCAAGAGGACAAAGAGTGAAAAGATCAGCATTGAAAATTGAAATTATTGGATCACGTAGAAGGAAAAGCCTAATCTGACTGCTAACCTGCATGCGGTCGTTTAGCACACCCGACCATCAGTCAAGATACCGCATACGCTAAGCAGGCAGTTGCCGACAATCGTTTGGAAAACTTATGTAACGTGTACTTGAGCACTCGTGTACTGAATGGCAGTACTGTTTGTCCTTTCGAATTCTTCACGCGAGCGTGTCTGCGTTGAGTTTCTGAGAACTTCAAAACTAAGTCAATATACTTTTGAGACAACCCCATGGGGCCAAAAGTGTCTTGACATAGTTTCGAAATTCCTGTTGATTTTTCTTTGATCCTAATGGTATTCATTATTGAAGTACATAATAAACTACAGTTTGTTAAAGTTATTTTCTCTTTAAATGCACTCAAATTTGAATAATCGACGTAAACCGAAAAGGCAGGAAAACCTGCTTGGATTCATCCCTAAGGAAATCTCTCTCCCTTGTCACAAATTGTACCTTTATATTCTATGTAATATGGCTTTTGATCAAAATCCACAATAATAATTTAAAAAAAAAAACGAGAAGTTGAACTTCTTTGTCATAAAATAATTTTGTTAATTTGATAATAATTACATGTTTATGAATATTTTTAGTATCCTCCTTGTAACCTTTATACTCTTTTTTTTTAACCCACTTGGAACATTCAAGGCTTTCGTCTCAATATTTCTATTTGGTACCAAACAAGGAAATTGATTCCAAACAGGTGCTGGAACATGCATCTTGCGTGGACTGTTTAATTTTTCGGTATCTTAATTGATCAGTAGATGCTTTGATATCAAGAAAAATCGAAAATCGATACATCAATATCGAATGTCATTTTGATGTGATCGATGTTCGATTTCTAACGAATTTTCTCTATGAGCGTATTTTTTCCTTTAAAAATATGAAATATATTCAAATTCCAATAAACTAAATAGAATTTTACTTGCACCGAACGCTATGCAGGCTATCACAAACGTTTGTGAATACTTGCTCGATACTACAGCGCATGATTTCATACTTCTATGGGCAATATGCATAAAAATAATGCACTTCGCGCACTTAAAAAGTGTCAGTCAGAAAGTAGAGTATCTGATAATACATTTCAAATGTAATCAACTTCTATTCTAATGTTTCCAGTGACAAAACTTCATTTTAGATTAGTGAAAAAGTCACCAACGTTCAGGCAGAATCTATAAGACTCTTTCGTTTTCTTGAAGGTATCGACTTCCGATTAAGTAGTGGACAATTGCAAGATTATGTAACTAATTGTATGTACTTTATCAGTACAAGAACGCCTTCGGGGTAAAGGGAAGAGTGACGCAAGAATTCTACTCACAAAAAAATATATATTTATTTTGAGAGTGACTTTCTGTGTGCCACTACGGCGGAATTGTTTCCTTTCAAGTAAAATTAATAAAATTAAGAGACCTAGTATCCTCCCTGCCCCCATAGTGACACAAAGAAAGTCACTCGCAAAACTGATTCAAGGATGAATATTGTTGATACATGTATTTCATTATTAAATTTATTATTTTGTAGAAATGAATTTTAAATTGTATTTGTTTTGACTATTATACTGATCTTCTTGCCTTACTCTGACAATGTAAGCACACAAAGTGCACAGCGTCACACAAAATGGCAAGTAGAATAAATCCGGAGTCCGGTAATTTGTACAATGTGACCACAGTATAGATATACACCGGTCAACAGAGTATATTGTTTAGCTCCTCATAAAATTCTGGTGCTATATAAGCTTAAAGTGCAATTACTCGAACTTAATTTTTTTTTCCGATCTTCCAATTTCTATGAATCTGAGTGTATGTAAAATGATCATGTGGGAGGAAGAGAAGTGATCGCAAATGCAAATACTGTACATTTAATGTGGTTTCTCCCAATTTTTCTCTCTAAAAGTTCAATAACTTAACACTTTGATGATGGGCCTTGAAATGTTTTGTTGCCTACTGATGGGCGATTTAAAAACTATAAAATATAGAAACATATTTTTCTTGTTATAATGTTTAGTCCTTGTACTTGTAGGTACATACGGCACGTTAGATATACCTTGTACTTAAAACGAGACAATATGCTTTGAATTATGTACCGTGTACTTTTTATTGTAATTCTCAACTTTGTTTCCTTCGACATTAAAAGAGCTTTCGATTCAGTAAATCATGAACTTTTGCTACATAAATAATTGTCATCTAGGTTTAACGTCAGTGGTTCCCTTTCTGTATTGCTCCGGAACTATCTGTACAATTGCTGTCATTGGTATTGGATGGTACTAGTTAAGCTTAGTTACCTGTATTATCTGGTATTCCACAGGGTTTCGTCAAAGGTCGCTTACTTTTTGTTCTGCACATGGACGAACTTGCCAAGATGTTCGAAGGTTATAATTCTGAATTATTCCTGTTAGTTTGTCATTGTAAAGTAGTTTGTGAAGTTAACAGCACTAATGATGTGCTTGCGTTTCAGTCTGATATTAACACATCTATTTCTTGATGTGAACAATATGGAACTTGAAAATAAACTCTGAAAAATGTCTCTCTCTCTCACGATTACATTACAGGACATACCTTCTACAGGAACTATGTAATTTGTAATACTGTTGTTAGTAAACTGGTACCTTCGAATTTTCATACATTCCAAAACGAGATTTGAAGAATTTGTTGCTGACACAATAACAATAATAATAAGAGCGCTACGTGCCTAGGGTTACTATACCATGTTCTTTAAAGAATCTAAAGCAAATAGAATACTGTTATAATCATCCTTCATATACAGATTTAGTAGTTAATAAATAGGTCTACAGTTTATTTTATAATTGTATTTACAGTTGAATGAAACATACCAACGGTTTCTTTAATAAAAGAAAGATGGTTAAAAAATGAAGGTATTTAGTAATTTTTTTAAAAATAAAACCCCCTTGCCGGCTTTTTACCCGTTTTTCCTAAAAAATATAAAAACCTGGGTTTCTACTCATCAAGTCAATGCTTTCCTGACAGTTGTCAGACGAACCAACTTCTGGTGTCAACTTGTCAAGGCGTCTTTGACAGCAGTAGCCAGTGTTAACTACTATCGTATAATATTGAACAGACTAGGGTAATCAGTATGAAACTGTTAAATAACAGAGTACAAGAATATGTACAAATCTTATTCACATAGTGAATAATTAAACAAATTTACATCAGCCAATCATCATCCCTTTGTAATCCTGATTAATTGTGTTTGGCACTGTTTTGTTCTTTATATTGAAACATACATGCAAATAATTTTAATTTAATGGATGGGTTGAATGAAGTGGATTTCCACCTAAATTGAACCGAAGAATCCTCATGTTTACTACAAGGCAGCAACTGTACATGATAATCTAAAATGGTTACCCAAATGCATTATACAACTAAGTGTTTAGTTAGTCAAAATAAATACTGTTACTAAATCTTTCCTTGTATGTGGTACTTCAGATGTATCCAGTAGCGTAACTACAATGCCGCGAGACCCCGCGTTTCGGAGGGAACTAGGTATCTAGGGCCTCTATATGCGACAAAGAAATAGTTGAAAAATGAGTTAATGACAAAGCAAACAAACACGACAAGAGAAGTTGTCTCAATATACGATTTTAAAACTTTCTCTGATTTAGTAAAAGGAAGGGAATTTTAAACCTTACAACTTTTAAACCTTACAGAGTTCATCAATTTTTGACTGGTACTGACAGCAATATATGGCATGTCGTTATCATCAAGGTGGATGATCATTCTTTGGCGATAGACAAAACCTGGCCGCTTCCATCAGAATTCTGCTCGCAGTTCGTTCAACTAATGACAGTAGAAGGTGCACGGCTGGATTAAGGTATTTAGGAGCCCTGCACTACAGACTTTTAGGGCCACTTGTTACCTATTCCTTGTGGTTGTAAGGGTGTTATTAGTGGTATTAACTTTGGCGGGCCCCCTGGGCTGCAGCCCGTTTAGTCTCCAATTTAATCCGGCTCTGACTGGTGGCATTAATGGTTTATTTAGGTTCCAGGACCTCCCAGTGACTTATTGCTTTGACATCTCACCACACACTTACATCATCTTCTTGGGATGAAGTTCTGGTTTTAAAGTGGATAAAGAAGGTTAAGAAACGCGACACATATTCCTTCGATGCTTTACGTTCCGATACAGAAACATCATCCGTTACAATGCGTGTCAAGAACCGGTCATTTTGATACTGAAAAATGCCAGGAAAAACAGGTCGTGACGCGCTCCTCCCATTGATTTGCACTCAGCTGATGTGGAGCCGACGATGAGCTTTCTGTTGTTATTCAGTGATTGGAGCCGTCTTTCAGCTGTTGTTCTCTGTACTTGGGAGGTTTTTGCTAGTTCCTCCACGCTTGAATTCGGGCTGTTTTGTATGGCTTGGTCGAGATCGTATTCGAAAAACACTGCTGGACGTTCAAACCATGGATGAGCTTGACAGACGCCCCTTACTTTTCGAAACCACCAACATGTATTATCATCAACTGCATCTTCACCACACACCTGCCGAACGTTGCAGCAAGCTGAGTTCGCATTACTGTTTTTATCGAACTTTAAAAGTAATTATTGTATGATGTTCTCCTTCCTTATCGATCTACATTTCACTGACACGATATGCTGTCCCTGTCTAAACGTCAACACACCGCCTCTGGCTGATGTTCCCCTGATTACGTGACTACTGATTCACGCACCGGTAGCACCATCTGTGAGATCAATACTCTGCTATCCTGTTGTATGTCACAATGGGTAGAAGTTTTGCACTTACCTAATACATGCGGCAAGAATTTGCTTAAGACAGATGCTACTGGAATGGCCCTGAACAGTTCCTTGCGGAGGGGACGCAAAATCCTAGTTACGCTACTGGATGTATCATTTTTGCTACAGATAGCATATATACACACTTTCTCTTATATAATAAAATTAAAACGTATTGTAATTATATTAAAAGTAATAAACAAAACTATTTAGATATTTCAAAGTTATGATATTCTTACGTTTGTTAGAGTTAAAATCGTCTAAAACTACTGCAAAAGTTGCAGTAATATCTATGAAGATTAAAGTATTCTGAAGATATTAAATGTTTCATAGCACTTTTTTTTTTCAAGTTGTCCTTTAACACAAACTAAGAAATTAAATACTAAGTATTTAATCTTAATTTTAGAATCAATTGGCTTTGAGTGAGTTTACTAACTGAATTATTTAATTTTCAGACCGATACAATCTCTCGGCGCATTCTCGAACCAGGTGAATCGGAACTTTGTCCATCTGAGGTAAGAAATGTTATTTGTTGTTGCGTTTTGAAATACCAGATATTTTTAAGTAAAGGTAATATATCAATAAATTTTATGAAGGTAATATTTACTACAGTTACTAATGTGTCTTTTATATGCGCAGCTACTTCAACATATTATTACTACTTTGAATTTCAAATTGCGTTCGATTGGATGCAGAAATTACTTAACGTGCCATATGTAACTTAAACAGTGTGTTAGAAACAATGTAAACAGTTTTTCCTTTCACGTATTACACCAGTGGCGAAATATAGACTCGTAACTGCACTAAGGGGCGCCGGAGTTTAAGGGTGCCTAGCAGGAAAGACTTTAGCCTAGTTTTGGTCACGCCAACAACAAATATTGTGTGTATTTTTCGTGCAAATTTTACATTTCAAAATGAGCAAAGGACGTTAAGTACATACACAGAAATCGCGTGGAGTGTTAAAGTGACTTAAACGTGATAATTAAATACTGCCATTCTCTTAAGTAGTTTATTGAACATACGTTGATACAACTTGTTAATCATAATACATCCTACGTTTGAAAATACAAATAAGAAGGTTTAATTTTTGGTTCCAGCAACTAAGTCCACCATGTGATGTTGGGTACCATAATAGTGATGTCATAATCATCTCAAAATTAGAAATATTTTATTGCGTAGAACATTTCGAACATATATACCAGGTTTGTTCCGAAATGGACGAAATTCGCAGTGTAAACATCCAACCCCTAATGTCTCCTGTTGTACGGGATCGATGGAACGTTATGTTACACTAGATCATATTGTGACGCTGATGAGAAGTGGGTACCGAACCGCAAGCGAAGTGGATTCTGGTTGGCTGCTGATGAAACCCTTAAACACTGTTTCTTTCAGACATGCTTTCGGGGGCAACGCACCCCCGGAAGAATTAGTCTCAACACTTATATTACTCATACTTATACTGAAATACAGTATGTATATAATAGCACATTCTATAAACATTGTTGATGTTATTTTGAGGTTAACTAAACAGTACGACATATTGTTAAGTAACATTATTTTTATTTTATGTTTTAGTACATTGGAGTCAATATACATTATTATAATTTTCGTGAGTCCCTCCCCCCCCCCCTCCGAACGAAATATTCTGAAAGAAACACTGCCCTTAAACACTTCCAAAAAACAATGCTGATGTCACAAAAATTTTGAAGACTGTAATAGTGCAGAACGTGCCTTCTGGGATTGCCTCACGAGAGTCACGTTCTTCGAGGGACACTGTTGAGAGCCTTTTCAATCATTCGTAGACATGTCGCTGCAGATGAAGATAATTTTGAATCACGTAGGCATATTTACTCCTTTCCAAAAACTCAGTAAAAGTGTGTGAGGTACGAAAAACGGCCTTTCATTTCGGAACAACCTGGTACATGCAAATTATAAACCAGAATACGTCATATGTTCGAAATATTCTCTACAATAAAATATTCATTATTTAGGATAACTGTGGTATATTATTACCCCATTATGATGTCCAACAAAACGACGCCTTTTCTTGCTGGAAACTGCATGGAAATCCATTATGTGCCGCTAGACTTTCACCCTGGAACGTGAAAGGAAGTTCTTGTGATGATTGATTTCCGTGTTAGATTGTCCGTCATGTAGTTGCTTTACTTGCTGGATTTATCATGGAAATCTAGCAACATATCTTCAACCGTCATTGACATCCAACACACGCTGCAGTTTCTTGCTGGAAAATGTTTCAGTACACACTCGAGGCTGTTTGCTGGAAAGTTTTGTTCAACCAGCAAGGTTTTCTAACCTGGTTGGCAAAATTTGATGATAATACTAGTAGTTGAAGATAAATGAAATATTATTTTATTAATGTTACACGTTTGAAAAGTCCCTGTGAACCAAACTAGAGACATCAAAGAGACGCGCCCTTTACTAATGAATATGTAGACTTTTAATTTTGGCTTGAACAAACTTCTGTAATTCAGCCACAGATGTCTCTGCTCGTAGTATTATTAGTTTTGGAGACGGCGCTAAGTTCAAGTTCTGTAACTACTTCAGTGGCATGTATGTTTGTGTAAGATTTTTGTGTGAGCAGTTTAGTGAATCACAGGGCATAAATGTGCAGGTTTTGCATGGAAAGTAATATTGAAACCAAAAGCATCCATACGATTATTTTATAAGTTCCCTTAAGAAAGAGAAAAGCGTACGTAATATTGATTAAAATTAGATGATAGATGTTTTTACGTACAATAGCATAAAGTGGTCATAATTTGACTGTTATTATCAAGATATGTTATGAATTTGAAAAATATTTTATTGTACAGTGGCCTTCGAACTACTGTTCTGTAGTTGGTTAAAGAATGCATTTTTCTTTGTTGTTGAAGGTATACAGAAAGTTAATGTTTAGAAATAGTATAATTTTCTTAGTTTGTAGTATTTTGAATATCGTTTAACAACAACCCTAGGTACATATGATGTAGATGCGTAATTGAAACCATTGAATTTTTCATCAATTAATGTTGGTTTGTTTACATGTTTCTTAACTTGTCGCGATTTGTTTTAACTTCCAATGTACACTGCTTGTTAGTGTCGTGTACTACATTTCATTGTTTATTTTACGCATTTGTGTGAATATAGGGCCTATGTGTATATGAAGATGTGCTTTTGTTTTACTGTGGTCGTGTAATTGATGATAGGTCGGTTAAAACTTACATACCTGTTGTTATGTACTTTTTAATTTCGTCTAGCTATTCATTTTAATTTTTAATTTCTTGTCGATCTAGTTTGTTTATGTAATCATTCAATATATTGTACTAACAAGATTAGGAGGCAAAACAGTTCTAGACAGGACTTGGCCCGCTTAAACACTTTATCAATTCAATATTCTGATTACACAATGCAACATTTTTCACTTCAGTTTCGGCTTAGGTTGGAGTTATCAATATAGATGGCGAGGACTTTAATTTCTTATTTCAGTGTTCATTTTTTTTTTTTTTTTTTTTTGTATCTCGTTAAAATTATTAAATTACACGTGTAAATGAATGCGAAAATATACATTTCAGTTTCATTTGGACTTGGAAAGTGACAAAAGTAGTAGTATACTTAAGAACTCGCAAAAAAAAAAAAAAAAGACCAGGTGTAAAATATAGACGTTAATAAGACAGGATGATGTGAATAAAATTATAGTCTTTTGAATGTACACTCTCTGTCTTGAAATTTCAGGAGCCTTCCTATCCTCACCAGAGTAAACTAACGAACTTCGATCTTGCATTGTTTTCTTTCAATTTCTTTATAATGATGCTTATCAACTAATGTTCTATTTTTAATTTGTTCTAGAGTATTTTATTTTTAAAAGACTGTGATGTCAAAACACGCTATACGTGTAGATTACTTTTTGTTCGTTCCTTCTTAAATTGTGATAAAGAGTTCTCAATAGTGAGGGCAGTTTTATGTGTTGATGATGATGATGATGACGTGTTCTACCCGTAGGAAGAGCCGGATTAAGGGGGCGTTCTAAAGGAGCTGCAGCCTAGGTCCCCTACTCGTTCAGCGCCCCCCCCCCCTCCAAAGACAAATCACCAGTTACGTTTATGAGTACAGGGACCCTAATAGTCTTTAGCCAGGGCCCCCAAATAACTTGATCCAGCACTTCCTGTATCACCCAGGAATTGTATACAAAAAAGCAATTGCATACTAAAACAATATATTAAAACTTCCCTTGCCTGCAAAACTTCCCCAGTAGCACATGCACGTTGGCCGTTCATGGGACTCATATCACCACACATCGTTAATGGGAACGGGAGAGCGGCCCGCTTGAGCCTACGTCGATCGATGTGGGATCGATATCGATTATCGGTATCGCTAATTTACATATTTTCTAAAACTATAGTAAGTATTGTGCAAAGAATAATTTGATTTTTTTTACAAAACTTTTTGTTCATAATGAATAAATTAAAATTAAAAACTAGAGTACTCGTCATGGAACCATATCGATCCATGTCGTTAATCGATATCTTTATTAATCAGTGTCGGTCCATATGGGCAAACCGATGTTTATTCAAGCGACGCTATATCCCTCTGGTGATAAAATATAAAAGTTCATGTTGTAGTCAACACACGGCCAGCTTTGTTTGATGACAAAGGAGTTGTTCATTGAAGCATGTTAAAGTGCAGAAATAACCTGCTCTTCCACGGAAACACAGACAAATAAAGTGTTAAGTTTGATTGTGTTTTTCCCAAGAAGTCTTTGATCACTGTAAGCACATAGACAAACCAACAAGATTTATAGTAATATTTATGACGCTGGTTATCGTACACCACCAGAACCGGGAGACATTTTACACTTTTGTTTGGTGTGTACGGTAGAAAGTAGCGTATTTTCTTGAGGCCATGTGGTTGTCAAGAGAAGTTCCCATTAGTAGAAGGAAAAGTTTAATTTATATTTATTTACATCACTTCTTTCAATTGAAGCTGTTTCATTGTAATCATGCCCATTGTATTCTTTAAGCTCTTGGCGCAAAAAAAATAAAAAAAACGTAAAAGAAAAATAAATAGCGGAAGAGACGTGAAATGATTACAATTGAGCGGAATTATAAATTTTGGCATGAACGCAATATCGAAAATAACATTACTTTACAAACTAGCAGTGGTCGACAAATTTTACAATCCATTAGCACAGCGAAGTGATGTAACTTTAGCTACAGAAAAATAGTATTCTTTACATAAACAGTTTTTTTTTTTACAATTTGTAACGTGTTTTACTATTTCTTGCTGGGTTGTCTCTGTTGGTGATCCTATATGAAAATTGGGATTCCTTTTAAAAAAATAGTAAAAAAAATCATAATTACATTATGTTCACAATGTCATTGACCGATATTGAGCGATGTCGATACCCAATATTGAGCAATGTCGATGCCCGATGTCGATATATACTGTTGGCCGATATTGGCCAAGATGTTTGCCGTTCAATATGGGGCCCATGTCGTTGAACGATATCGATCGATGTTGTAAAATCTAATGCCCATATCGGCCAACGTGGATGTGCTACTTGGGTTGCTTTCCACAGTACAGCGCAAGAAAGGCACAAGTCACACAAAGTACCATAACATTTATAAAGAACTCACGATTTCGGCATTTTTAAACTATGAAAGGTTTTTAATATTCATCCACCTTAATTCATCTTAAAATATAACCTGAGAGGTTGTAATTCATCATCTGTATTTTTCAGAGTTTTAGGGCCCGGACATTCCATTCATACCAACTAACAGATTCTATAGTTTTAAAGTGTCTTTCCTAACATCTGTTATCTTATTGAGGACTGTAATGGATCAATCTAGATTATATGTACCCCCATATGTATAAACAGAATTCGCTGTATCTGTCAATTTAACGTGCTTACTCACTATCTAGGACGTTTTATTAAAACCTCTTTTCGTATCGTATTTGTGGGTGTTGTATAATACTTTGTATACGTTATGTAGAATCTGCGTTTGATTCGCTTTCCAACGAGGTATCTTTCATGGCTCTGTGGTAACAACGACGGTGACAGGGTTCATGAAAGTATAATTTTCATGAATGTCCAGTCCGGTGACTCAAACGTCAAAAATCTGTGTTCAAAATGATAAGGTATACTCAGATTCATTGAGAAATGGCCAATGGACATGTTTTAAAAAGCCAAAAGTTTCAAAATCTGATAACATTGAGCTACTAAATGTAACAGGTACAGGATACAGAACGTTTTATTTTAAATTTAAATTGATTTTAGACTCAGTGCTGCTATAGAGTGAAGCTTTCGGGTGTAGTAGTATCATCGGCATATTTTGTGAATATTGAGCATACCTTGCCAATTCCATTATTTCACTCCCTCACATCCTGGAAAGAACAGTACTTAGAAGAAAGAGTTTTATTATTATTACTATTATTTTAATACACACCATAACGAGAAACTGTTTAAGATATATGAATTTTTTGTTTCCATTTCAGGAGCTTATTATCTATCCAAAAGTAGCCCAAAATCGGGATGACAAGTGGTTGTTTGTTGTCAATCAAGGGGACTACAAGCAAGGTGTTCGTATTGAGAAGTGTCTGTAAGTATATGCGCCAATAATTTGAATATTATTAAATACAAAATGTAGTAGAGATTCTTCTTTTCCTTAGTTTAGTATTCTTAAATTCAAAGAGTATAACTGATGGAAAAAAAAAATGGTTTATAACTCCAAAACTTTGCCCAACGCTCTAGAACCAAAGAAAGCGAAAGGAAGTTTATAAAGAAATATTTCGGCAATTACCGAAAGCATGGATTGTAAAGGTCAGTAACGCGCCCCCACAGGAGGTGCTATTAATAACCTGCTTTATGTGTCAAACTATAGGAAAAAAAATATTGCATTTTCTAAAAAAAAATCACTGTTTTGTTTGATTTCAGATACATTTTGATACATAAAATATTTTTTTCATAACACAATTCTAATTAACTGATAACGTTTATGATTATTAATTTTTATTTATTAATTTAGACACTGGGGTTACGAACGAATTTTGTATCACACGCAATTATAACAATATTGTCTATTTCGAGTACATCGTAGATATTTCCTAGACGAATCCTGTAATAAAAGAACTAAGTCTCGTAACTATGTACTCGGTATAACGAAATCACATTCAAAACATGGACCTAGGTAAAAACAAAATAAAAAAAAAAAAACAAGCACAGAAGTATAAGTTTGAGTGGAAACACATTATTTCAAAATTTCCTCTGTTAGTATTATATATCCTGTAAGGTCGTCAATAACATATTGGAAGAAACAGGTATTGCTGTAAAGCATTCGGTCTAAAATTCATGTGTATTCACAAACGATTGCTAAATTTTAAAAAAAAGTATCAGTTTGGCACAATTACATTATGTTAACAAGCATATTAAATCTGAGAGAAAACACGAATTTTGAAAGTAAGTAAATATATCTAGAAAAGCTCCTTTTGAACAAAATAAAAACTCACATCGAATGAACTAAAAGAAAAAAAAATCTCTATATATACATGGTTGAATCCTGTGAATTTTGTCCAGTAGCAACAGACAAGTTAAATTTTCCAGTGAAGCAGGTGAGAAAACTACAGGATTACTTTTTTTTTTATTATTTTAAAACCAGAAACGTAGTCCAGGAAAACCTCACAATAAGAATCGAAAGACTAAACTTTCGGAGATGAGCTGATCTTCCTTTGTCAAGGAAAAGGTGTATTATTGAAATAAGAGTGTGCTTGGCTGACTAGTATAAATATTCCTCAGAAATAATAATAATAATGATAATGATATTTATATATTTTTAAAAATGTAATCCAAGCACAGCTCTTTATTACAATATCAGATGCTACCTTTATAAAGTCACTTTTCCTTCCTGTTGAGAAAGGAGTTATTTCGCCTTTGAAATCGCCTTTTGGTTCTGACTGTGAGCAATTCCTGGACTATCGTCTTGGTAACGTTTTAAACCTCTCCATGCATGAAATTTTTTAAGTTCCTTTTATTATATTCAAAATAAAACATGCAGTGTGATCAAAATGGCTATTTATAAGAACGAAAACGAAAGTTACGTCTATCCATTATACATAGGTACCGATTTTTACACGTACGTGTCTGTAATGGGCAGTTACAACCCCACATAATTAGTTAGTTACCGTTTCATGTGTAATTTTACCAGTCTCTCTCTCTACAGGTACCATTGAATGTTTAAGCACCTATGCATTTCCCATCTTCGTAATGATATCAAGAGAATATAACGTGAAGATTCTTTTAAAATGAATTCACTTCTGTGGTTAACAAATAATTTTAATGCATTATTAATTTTATTTTTTGTTGCTGTGCACTGATTAATTTCTAATGATCAAGCTCCTATCAAAACGGAAGAAGTATGAAAAGGCAGATAGGAAATAGAAAATTAAAGAAATTCCAACCACAGTAATTAATTTCTTGCGCTTCTTACTGCCAAGCTTTTATAAGAAGTCTTCTTCTTCGAGGAAGGATTAAAGATGAGGAAGAGGTAAATTTTTAAAATGAAAACATAACTCGAATGTGCATGTAACTTACTGGAGAAAATCATCCATTGATCAGTGAGAAAGAAACATAACAGTCACAATAGAACTTGAATATTAAATTTGCTCCAAGCTATCAAATTAATTAAAAAGGGATTTCCAGCAGTTACAATTTCACACCAGTTCATATTCCACCTAAAAACATTAGAAAATATTTTACCCAATAGAAAACGTATTTTGTTGCCAGGAATGGTAAATGCATTGATATGACTAACAAAAAAACAGTCAGGAACACGCTAGAGATGCAAAGAAAGCCTATCTCAACATCAAGAAACAAAGGACAATATATTGGAACCTTCAGTATTACACAGAATCACACCATATAAAATTTGGTATATGCGAGCGTTTATGCATTCCAAGAATCCAGAACTAATCTACATAAACGTGGTTCCCATTCCTAATTCACCATCCAGTGGCTGAGTTTTTTTTTCCAGAATTTTTCCTTAGCCACACCAGGCAAATGGCGGGATGGCACCTTCAACTTACGCCCTGGCCGACACCTTCCCGCATACTTTCCCCTCCCCTATCCCGACCTGAGCCTTAGATAACTAAAGGTTATAAATAAAAATTCCTAAACCACCACTGAATTAAAATTGGAGGAAGTTCCATAGCAATTGCAGAAGATACTTTACCACACGATGAAATTCATAGACACAAAGACTGCACTCTTGTTCTTTTCCACAGGAGACATGATAGACATGTCTTCTCGCTACGTAGAATTTTGCAAATCTTATAAAATTAATCATGCATGGTTCTATCTAGTCCGGTAAGGTTTAGTACGTGCACATGCAAGCTATATCATCTTTTTAACTTACCTACCCATTGATTTCGTTCTATCAAAGGTGTTCATTTTCGTCAAACTTAACTTACCCTCAAGATTCAATTTCGTCCTCACCCTCACATCTTCAGTCAGCCCTCACTTTCACTCACCCTCACGTTCCAACTTTACCCTCACACTCACTTTACAACCTTATCCTCACCCTCACTTTATAACCTTCACATGTTGGATCAGCCTGATGCTGCAACTTCACACCCTCACACTCACGTTCCAACTTTGCGCTCACACTCACTTTAAAACCTTATCCTCACCCTCACATTATAACCTTTACTTCTCATGTTGGATCAGCCTCTCACTCACTCTCACACTCACGTTCCAACTTTGCCCTCACACTCACTTTACAACCTTATCCTCACACTCACTTTATAATCTTTACTTCACGTGTTGGATCAGCCTGATGCTGCAACTTCACACCCTCACACTCATGTTCCAACTTTGCGCTTATCCTCACCGCTTGAGGGTGAGGTCCGTCCTGATGAGGTTGAGAACACCTATGCATTCAATTTTGGAGTTCTTCGAAAAACTTAACAGTGAAAAGCGCGTTCTAATAGAGGAACCTAGTACCGTATTTTAGTAGAACAATATTCTAAGCAACCACTGAGACTTCATCGAGTAGTAAAAAGCTAGAACTCATTTAAAGAGATGTGAAGAGGAATATGATCGGTGTTCACCTTGGAGGAATAAGATAGAAGGAGACGCCCAAGCGTACCCCTACTTCGAAAATAAATTGAAGCCGAAAATGGCCGCCGCCCCGGCTGTATGTATCGCGGTCCGCCATATTGCGTATGGAAGAAAATTGAAGTATTGCATTCACAGACATGCAAATAACCAGATCACTCTTGGTGCTTTTATGAGAGTTTAAAAATGGTATTGAGTTGTGCCGCTTTCGGATGTATCAACAGATACAATAAAAAAGGTCTCAATGTCACATTTCACAGGTGAGTGTTAGAGAAAACTTCTGTCGAAATATAAAATGTTGATATAAATTGATGGCATGGAGACAATTAAAAGTGCTTTTCTATGCTTTTCATTATGCCGTCAATATGTTAATTCGAGAATTTGAAGAGAAGGATTGCTGTTCTATTTTTCTCATAGGTTTTAAATAATTACAAGGAAACTGACTAAAGGAAATGTCAGTAGTATTCATTATATTTCATGCACTTTGGGGACTTGTTTTTCGTTACGCAGCGTTCGATGTTCACTGGAAGTTTTGTTTACTCTTTATGTTGATCTATACAATATTTTATAAGCACTGACAAATTATCTGTGTATGTTTGTATTCTTTAACCATAATACCAAACCTTCAGGTGTAAATTAAATGTGATTACAATTCAATAATGTGATTTATAGGGTGGCCGTATCAATGTTTGACCAAATAAGGAAAATTTCAACTCGAAGCAAGAACTGACGTTTATATAATAGAAAAAATATACGAAACAAACCCTAAGACCATGCAGAATAAATCAAAGAAAAAGTAGCTCACATTTATTTCATTTAACACAACATACAAATATATTGCTAAAGGTGTAGTTGCACCAGTAGTTGACCAGTTGTAGTAGCCAATTGCGAACTACGATTGTTGCAGTGTAGATCATTGATTCTATTTACTGTAGGATTATTTGATTCAAGGAACAACGAAGGAATGCAATAATTAATTATTTCACTGTACCTTCTACTTGATATGCACGGATATCTTCTGTCCTCTTATTGTGCGCTCTGCTCTCTTCCAGATGCCCTTTACATTTTTTATTTGATTTTGGAGTACTGTATTTCCTGATTGCACAGCATTTGGAGACTACACTATTAAACCTAATGCAAGTATAAAACGCACTGTGTTTACTACTATATCCAATAGAAACTTTTATTATTGTTTGTCTCCCTTAGTCAACCACTGGCGACTGGTCCATTACTGGTACGGTCACCATGTAGCTTCGCATGTCATAGACCAGGTAAATGAGAGAATAAATTGTAACAAAACTTTTCGAAATGAACACTTTACGCTTTCTGAATCTTAGAAGCACTGTTATAAACATATGTATCTTTTATGTTAGTATGTTTACAAAATAATGCTGAGTAAGCGAAGGTGGGTTAATTAAAGCCAGATTATGTCTCATGGATTGCATCTTGCTATTGCCTTATCAGACACATTCTAATTCCCGCCCTTCTGCTACCGTAGAGTTCCCTCTTCACTGGTCTTTCTGCTTTATTCTCCATTAATTCAAGACGGCAATGCTTAAATTTTTCAATATTAACGAATTCCAAAAATTTTACCTATTATTTTACCCCTCTACGGAATTTAATCTGGAATTAATAACTAATTTATCTAAGTTACAGTGTAAGCATTTCTTTCTGGTTTAGAATTTTTTAATGATATATATACAAGTTGAACCTACGAATAGTGAGGATAATGCAAGTAATAAGTGAAGGAAAATTTAAAAGAACTGGGAAGGCCGCTGGACAAGGTGAACCAAGGGTGAATTGTCATTACCTTCCTCTGGATCAGAAGTAAAGAAAAAGAGGAACATCCACGCCCTGAACGGATTTTGAACTCATAAAGCTGTGTTGGCCGCGTTCGCAGAAGAATTCCTTAATGAGCACATCTACCTATGTGGCCAGGGGTCTTACGCATTTAACGGCTACATATATCAATATTTTTCATTGTGCAGTGTTTATTCTGCTAGATTTTTTCATTCAACCGCACCTGGAGCTAATTAAAATGTTGCATAAAAAATAAATGTAAGTATCATAACATATGATATAGATTTCATATAAATATTATGTGTATGGTGCACATAAAACAATAGGGAATTCGTGGTTTTCTTCCATACGCAAGATGGCGGATGGCCGCACTGGACGATTGACGGGCGGCCATTTTCTGCTTCAAAATTTGGCAGCTTGGGCGTCTCCTTCTATCTAATTCCTCCATGGTGTTCACACTTTTTCTATAAGTGAGTTTGGTTTTACCACTTTACGAAGTCTAGTGGATTATTCGAAATAGTGTGGATTAATAATTGTTGTGGCGTATCCTAGGCGAATTTTATTCTTTTTGTTTTATTGTACACGAGGTGGTGATACGAGGTGTGATCAAAATGAATAAATTTCATTTAATCTAAATATGATTATCACGTATACAGTTTCTGCTGCAGTACTTTTATTGTAGAAGGAAAAATTTATAGGACCATAACTGTACTAGTTAAGCGATTAAATAAAGAATTTTTGTATAGTATTATAATTCAGCACAAAAATACAAATCTTTAAAACTTATAGGTAAGAAAGTTCTCGAAACCATATTTAGAAATGATACTTACCAAAGGAGTTTTTAAAGTGCCTTCCATCCGCTAATGACTACTGATGGAAAATAATAAATCATAATAAAATGAAAAACTAAAACTTGACCAGGACACGTCAAATAACTAAATAAATCCACAATAATGTTTCGTCTACGCCACTGGACTTCGTCACGGCTTAAACGGTAAATCTCACCGAGAACTTGTGAACAGAAGAAGTATTGTCAGCAATGGCATGGCGATGAGGTGAGTACATGATACTTGTTCTGTATGATATTCTTCTTATTCCGTACTTAATTACAGTTTGTCCAAGCCTGACGTAGCTACCAGTTATGTAGCGAAAAGCTTCGAAGATAAACAGCAATGCCAAGGGCAAATATTATTTAAGTTTGATTTTTCGTTTTATTTCATTGAAGATAGTGGTACATGATGTGATGAAAAGTAACATTTAAAATTATAACAATTGCGAGCTAACAACCCTCTGTAAACGCAAGAATACAAAATACTTGTAGATTGAAATTTGCTCTTACTGTTCCGTCGCTTATGCAAGATATTTACTTATTTTTTACTTATCCATCTATCTATCTAATTCAGATACTACAGTTCTGCCATTTTACACTACAAACGTTAATATTACAGCTTTCCTGCCATTCCAAAAACTATATAAACCAGTTAATAATTAGTGAAGTGTAAATTTGAATAAAATGTTACGTAAATTTTATACCAAGTACATCGTTACGATACTTTGTTCTTAGTACAGGACACCTCTAGGAAATATCTACGATGCACTCGAAATAGACAATTGTTTTAATTGCGTGTGATACAAAATTCGTACGCAATTCGAGTGGCTAGATGATAAGTAGAAATTGACAATCTTAAAAGCTATCAGTTTCCCGGAATTTTATAATGCAAAATATTTTATGTATCTGAAATCAGACAAAACAGTGATTTTAGAAAATGCAATTTTTTGCTATAGTTTGACACATAAAGCAGATTATTATTAACAACACTTCTTGTTGGAGCTAGTTACTGACCTTCACAATCCATGCTTTCGGTTATTTTCGAAATATTTCTTTATAAACTTGTTTCCTTTAGAAACAACACTTAGATTTTTATAATCAAATATTCACTTCTCTAATTATTAACTGCTTGATATAGTCTTTAGAATGGCAGGAAAGCTGTAATATTAACGTTTGTAGTGTAAAATGGCAGAACTGTTGTATCTTAAATAGATAGATAGATGAATAAATAATAATCAAAAAAAATAAGTGAATAAATATCTTGCATAAGCGACGGGACAGTAAAATCAAATTTCAATCTACAAGTATTTTGCATTTTTGCGCTTATAGAGGGTTGTTAGCTCATAATTATTATAATTTTAATGGTTAATTTTCATCACATCATGTACCACCATCTTGTGTGAATTAAAACTAAAACCAAACTTAAATATCTGCCCTCGGCATTGCTGTAGGTTTATCTGCGAAGCTTTTTGCAACCTAACCTGGTACCTTCATCAAGCTTGGACAAGATGTAATTGGGTACGAAATAAGAGGAATCTCATCCAGGACAAGTCTCATGTGCTTGCCTCATCGCCAATCTATTGCTGACCATACTTCTGTTCACAACTTCTCGGTATGTTTTACCCTTTAAGCCACGACGAAGTCCAGTGGCGTAGACGAAACATTATTATGGATTTTATTATAGTAGTGCCAATATGACTCGACATCTGATCTTCGTTTTGACGCGCTGCTGTCGTTTGAAAGAATTTCGCATCCTCTTACCACCCGTAGAGCTATGTTGCCACACTTCGCAAAATGAACTTTGCCTTCAGTCTTGTGATGGAGTTGAAAAACAAACGGTACATACACCTTCCCATTTTCCTTTGCTGCTGAGTGGAATTTGAGAGAGAGGAAAATCTTATTCTGGCCCTGTGCATTTCGTGCTTTCAAAAACAATACAGGTAAAACATTAAAAAGCGTGAAACACGATTACTAATTAAATAGCAATTCGAAATTTCAGAATTCCGACATTCCGGAATGTCGGAATTTCGGAAAGTGGGAATTCTGAAATGTGTGAATTTCCGAATGTTGGTCATCAACACCAAATGATAGAAGTTTGAATTTTATTTATGTCCTTTAGGTACCTAAGGCTGAGGTCGGGATAGGGGAGGGAAAAGAATTCGGGAAGGTGTTGACCAGGGCCTATGTTGAAGATGCCACCCCGGCATTTGCCTGGTGTGACTGAGGGAAAACCCTGGGCAAACCTCAGTCAGGATGGTTGGCCGCTGGGATCGAACCGACGACCTCCCGAATGCTACGCCAATCAAATGATAGAAAAGAACGGTCCATCGCCAACACACAGCACAAGACATGTTATTTTGAGTACAATTAACTCTTGGTGGCTCAGATGTAAAACAGTGTAAAAAAAATCTTACGATGAACGCCTGAGCCTGAGGTGCTTAAGGGCCATAAATAAAATTAAAATTCTTGTGTTAAAATTTTATTTCGGAAAGTCAGAATTTCGAATTTGAATTCGAATTTAAGGTCTGGAGTGTATAAGTTTTAGGTAACTTTTGCAGGGACTTGATGGAGTATGATGGGATGATTGGTGGAATGAAGAAAGTGGGGAGAAACTGAAGATCCCCAAGAAAACCCATGCACACGGTGTTTGTCCACCACAAAACTCACATGGCAAGAGGAGGAATCGAACAGACGACCCCAAGCGCAAAAGATAAGAGCTTTACCATTGAGTCACCGGCTTTCCGAATTCCGGAATTCCTAACACCCCAAGTAGACCCTAACTTTCCAGAAGCAGCAGCTGCTCTCTCCGTTGCTCATTCTATGGGAAACACCCAGTGGCCTGAATTTTTCTCATCGTCACAAAACTTTATCACTTCGCTCTTTTTTTTCCTCACTGCGTACCAGAACATTCTCCTTTTCAGCCATCCTTATTTCAACTGAACCTCTTGTTAAATTTGGCAGTAGCGTTACACATTCAAGACTCCCTCGGTTATCGCCCCGCTGAACCCTTATTGGTTCAACGCGTGGGTGTGTCGAGGGTGTGTGTTTTAGTTCGCATTTTTGACACAGCTCAAGTCATCTTGGCAGCACTATAGTTATTTGACGTGTCCTGGTCAAGTTTTATTTTTTTCATTTTATTGTTATATTATTATTTACGGAGCGCTATTTGAGCAGAAAACAGACATTATATCAGCAGCGAATATGAGAATGAGAGTTACGGTGAAGTCTTGCAATCCAAGTACTGTTAAGACAAGATAATGTGGTTGAGAAGGGCAACTTCAGCAACAAATGGATTTGTATATTAGTTTATGGACCCCTTACTCTGCCTTGGATTCAGATCCAAGCGTGGTTATGGATCTAACGTATATAGTTGGTCCCAACCTTAAAAGCTACGTGCCTGATTAGTACGCAAATCACGACTCAGTTAATAATCTACAATTTTTCGTCCAGTCCACTCAGCTTCATCAGGTAGTTAAACAGCAAAATTAAAATTTTGACCAGTACACTCCCGACTACAATCCAATTCACACCTTTTTTTTTTTTCCTGTGAGTGAGTTTTATCATTTATCCACACGATGAAGTCCAATGGAGTGGTGGAAATATTATAGACTATTGATTTCTTCGATTGTCATACGTTAATTTTATTATTTCCATTTAATTTCACGCAAGATAGTGACACCTTATGTAAACAAAATGAACCTTAAAAAATATATATCTTATTTTCCTAGCCGTGGGTGAAAAATATATTTATAATCCACGCATATTTACTGCTTTAGTATTTGCAAGCTACCTAAGCTACTTCATCCTATTAAATATCTGAAATGTTTATATTTATGAAAAGAATGTCAGCAACCTTACGCCATTCTCTAAGATACTTGCAGTTTTTTGTATTAAATGAGAACAGATAAACTTAAGGTTGGGACAGAATACAGCTCTTTATTAATTATACTTCCGAAATTCAGTAGGTTTGTCTTACCTTTCAATTTATTTATTATGAAAATAAAAACATCCACTCAAAATATTAATAGTTACGTTAAATGTAAATAATATGAAGAATTACGGTTTCACTTAAAATTAACTGAATCCTGTAAAACACTTGCTTAATATATATACAGTGTATTCCTAAAAATAATGAGAGAAACTTGAGTAGACGCTTATTAATACCAAAACAAGAAAATAATTGTTTTGAAGAAATTTCGAAACATATATACAGGCGCCCAAACCTACAACGTCACAAATAACGTCATATCTGGACTATTTGTCGACGTAAGCGATACCGTCTCAGCAAATCATAATCGGTATTCACCCTAATAAATCTATTTAAGCAATGTTTGTGGTTGACGAATGAAGCTTAGAGAGAATTTCTACGCTTGTCATATTAAATCATATTAATTCCTTAATAATGAAATTCTTTAGTTTGCGAAATTATGTATATACGGCACTACCCCATATTACTCAAATGAATGAATTGTCTACTAGTTTGATTGCGATTTGTTAAGCTGAACACTGCCTACGTCATTTAGTGAGATATGACTTCATTTTTGACGATGCCGCCTTAACTTTGAGCACCTGTAACTGCGAAAATCTGAATGTTTTAAAATTTCTTAAATGAAACTTTATTTCTTGTTTTGATGATAATAATTATCTGCAAAAGTGTGTCCCATTATTTTAGGGAGACACTGCATATTTTTTGGTCATGTCTGGAGATTCTACATTTATATTTCGTATTTCACAAAACCATTACGTGAAATAGCGTTCGCCATTTTGTGCTCTTGGATTAACTGAAATATGTCTCTTTCTGTGGTCTTTAAGTGAAAACAAAGCTAGATCTCTGAAATATTAAATAAAAAGAAACTTCTTTGTCTCTGTACACAACGCATCTAGGTACTTCTTATTTTACTGTTAGTACGTATACACTTTTCAGTATAATTAGGTTCTGTAGGAAAGATAGCTACAAAAATAAAGTTGTTTTAAGGTTAATGTAAAGCAAAGATCTCCAACGAAAGATGGCAGCACTACCTCCGTATATGTCTAATGTATTTTTATCGTTGCACGAAATTTCAATGCTGCTCCTATAAATTCAAGCCTAGAGAGTTCTAACTTTCAGGGAAGAAAGTTCATAACCAATTCAAGAGTTTGGTCAAAGTCGATTTTAAATTTTATTTTTTGTTCATTGTTGAAAGAGCTTCATTGCTATACGTTTTAATAATTCACAACAACAATCAAGCGATTTCAACAATGAAGAAAAACGAAAATATAAAATCGGCATTGATCGAACACTTGAATTGGTTATGAACTTCCTTCCCTGAAAGTTAAAACTCTCTAGGCTTGAATTTGTAGGAGCAGCATTGAAATTTCGTGCAACGATAAAAATACATTAGACATATACGGAGGTAGTGCTGCCATCTTTTGTTGGAGATCTTTGCTTTACATTAGCCTTAAGAGTAGAAACTAAACTGTTTGTATTTCGTCTCAAAAAATATTATTGCTAACGTATTTTTATTCTTTCTCTCTCCCTTTTTTTTTTCTTTAGGAAAGAAAATAACATCTGCAAATTTACGGAAAGTTTCCCACTTGGCTACAAGACAGTCTGCAAGCAAAAGTACATCTACAGAAGAATGGTTGCTTTAAACAGTGATGGAAAACCTTATTCAGACTTTTTTCGAATACCTTCTTGCTGTGCGTGTCATGTGCGAAGTGATCTAACACTGGGTGAAAGAATAGCACCCGACTATACTCCTACACCTAGGACTAGTAATTGTGGGTAAAAATCCGTGTTTTGAAAGAACATTAAAAAAAGAATGATAACAAATATATGTGACCTCAAATCGCAATTAAAACGAAAGCTTGTTTTGGGAGGTTGAACTTCAACACCTCAATATCATTGGCATTTAAAAAAAAATAGAATTGTATACAACTATTTGGTTTTTTGAAAGAAATTGACAAATAAAATGGACAATATAAACAAATTAAAAACTTAAAGAAATATGAATTTGTGCTAGAATTATGCATTGAGTCTGTTTCGTGTAAACATAATATGACTGCCTTGATCTGTGATAGTTTTGTACTGATAGTTGAAGTACAGTCTTGTTGTTTGAAGCATTCAGGTCTTAAAGCGGGAAAATACTTTTTACCCAGGGATGTTTCAGTTCGCAAACGAAGAGAATTGCGATCAGTTAAATAGTTTATATGATTGATCCTTCCTCATTAAACAATTTATTTAGCAGTAGAAGCTAATTTTTATGAAACCATGTGCTTTTTGTCGGGATAATTATAAGTTAATGTAGTGAATTGAAAAGCAGCCATAACATGAGGTGAATAACCTTGAAATACAAACAATTTTCTCAGCACAACATTGTCAGTAAACAGTCTAGCTGACAAATGCCGTTTCAGCAGATCAAGGAAGCAGTTTCTAAAATCACTTAAACAGAATTATAAGTAGTAAAATTCACAAGATATATTTCTTTTTAGCTGAAGAAACCTTAGAGATAGCGTGTCAAAGTTTTGCTTTTGTGCGTACAGGCACATCTAAAGTACTTCCGTTCATTGGCGTTTCTAGTCCCATTTCCTCTGGTCTTCTGGACGTCTCGGATTTACATCCGATTTTAACCCTTATTCTTTTCCTTTAATTTGTTCTTTGTCTTTTTATCTACGTTCGTAAGTGCTGCTGTAATTGTCACAGTTCCTACAGTTTATTTGCTGTCAAAAATAAACATTCTAACTATTCATTTACATGTAGAAACCAGGTAAAACCATCAATATATGCCTTAAAAGCAAAGTATGTTATATTCATTATAGCTTGCCTTCAGTTTTACATTATCCGTGCTCCAATCTTCCTTTCGGAGAGTGTTCTTTGCCTCAGGCTTAACAGAATTCTCATTTATCACCAATTGCTTTTACTTGTGTGGCAATTACAATAGTAAAATGTATTTAAAACAATTGAACGAAGACAAAAAAAAAGAGGAGCGTTTTCTGGAATGTCATCAAAGATTTCAACCTGTATTCTCAAGATTAGAAGTCGAAGTGTTAACCAGTCGACCATCGGGAGTGAATATTCACATGGTTTATCTTCGATTAGTTTGTTATATTGAGACAAGAAATCTGTAGCAATCTTCACTACTTGGTCTTGTGACAAACATAGTGTTTTCTGAACTTGTTTTTCTGGGTTGGTAAAAAGTTATTTGTCAGCTACTTTATTGACACAAGCTCTCTTGACAGATGAGCGTTTTTTGACAATGCCTCTGCAGTGTTATCCTGACAGTACCTCTGGAGTGTTATTTTGACAATACCTCTGGAGTGTTATTTTGACAATACCTCTGGAGTGTTATTTTGACAATGCCTCTGGAGTGTTATCCTGACAGTGCCTCTAGAGTGTTATCCTGACAGTACCTCTGGAGTGTTATCCTGACAGTGCCTCTGGAGTGTTATCCTGGCAGTGCCTCTGGAGTGTTATCCTGACAGTGCCTCTGGAGTGTTATCCTGACAGTCCCTCTGGACTGTTATTCTGACAGTCCCTCTGGACTGTTATTCTGACAGTCCCTCTGGACTGTTATTCTGACAATACCTCTGGAGTGTTA